>MU722047.1:0-113543 GCA_026770625.1 Nicotiana glauca
ACATGCGCAAATAACATGCAAACAATTAACACAAAATTCACACAAATTGTGAAATAAGAGAAAATTGTTTTGTTTTAATTTTATGGGAATAACTCATATATAGGGTAAAAATCACGTGCTCACATTATCAAACTGGGAGAAAGAATCGAAGAGGGCATTAAGAATTGTATGGTTACTAATCTTGAAGCATTACAGGCCACCAATAAGGCTTTACAGTCTGGTGGCACGTCCAAGAAGAAGGATGTGAGTGCCGTAATGGTCGCACAGGGAGTCAAATCACCACTAAAATACCACACCTACCCATCACCTCCACTTACATATCAGCCCATCCCGAATTACCAAGCACCCGCACCCTCTTATCAAAATCCACCTCACGTCTACCAATCATCTCCGCCTCTCACATATCAACCTACCTCATACAGATACTCTCAACCAGCACCTGTTTATCAAGCTTATAATGCTCAACCCTCTCACTACCAATCACCTCCCACCCGTCACAATTTCCCTAGACCCAGGCCAAATTTTGACCGCAAACCTCCCAGACAATACACAGCCATCACTGAACCAATTGACCAGCTGTACGAGAGACTTAAATCTGCTGGTTACGTCACTCCTATCCCAACCATAACTCCAGAAAATCATTACCAGTGGGTCAACCCTAATAATACCTGTGCATACCATTCTGGCATGAAGGGACATACCCTTGACGAGTGCCGCTCATTGAAGGATAAAATTCAAACCTTGATCGACAATAAGGTCATAGCAGCAAAGGAGCCTACTCCTAATGTTCGCAACAACCTTCTGCCTAACCATAAAGGTGGAGATATTCACATGATCGAGATCAAAAATGATTGGGACCCCAAAGGGTCGATAGGTTTGATTGCTGAGGGGTATGAACCGAAGAAACAAACAGTTACACTTAACCCAATTGTTGTGTAGAATCAGCCCTCTAGGGACGATGAAGTAAATATGTCTATACCTCTCAAATTTGAAGTGTCTCCTTCTGCAAAGGCATCCGGGCCAATTGAGGTTGAATTTGGAGTTCCAAAAGCACCTACACCCTTTGAAGTTGCTGTGTTACCACCAAGGGTACCTATTGCTATGGCAATGTCAGACATAACACCATTCCACTCAAATGCCATATCGTGGGATTACACTGCTGAAGCTAGGAGGAAAGGGAAGACCAAGACAGGAAAAACAATTGCTGCGCAAGGAATGACCAGAACATGGAGGGTTTACACCCCAGTAAGCAAGCCTCGGGACGACCTATTGAAACTGGGACCGACGATCTTTGGAGAAAAATACAAGCTAATGAGTACTCGGTCATTGAGCAATTGAACAAAATACCAGCACAGATCTCTATCCTAGCTCTTCTACAGAGATTTGAGACTCACAAAAATGCCCTGATGAAGATACTAAGCGAAGCTTATATGCCCAGCAATATAATTGGAGGTGAAATGGAAAATATGGTAGGGCAAGTGCTGGAGAGCCATAAAATCACCTTCCACGAAGATGAGCTGCCGCCAGAAGGACTAAGTCACAACAAGGCACTGCACATCACCGTGCAATACGAGGATTATTTCATCACTAGAGTCCTGATCGATGGAGGATCCAGCCTCAATATCTATCCGCTGATAACTCTCAGAACTTTGGGAAAAAGCCTGCACGAGATCAAAGATGGGGCTATCAACATCAAAGCCTTTGATGGCTCTCAAAGGGCTACTATCGAAGAAATCAGCATGTGCTTGCAAATAGGGCCAACATGGTTCGATGTCAACTTTCAAGTGATAGACATCCCGGAATCGTACAACCTGCTATTAGGATGAACCTGGATCCACGCCGCTGGAGTCGTAGCGTCGACCCTCCATCAGGCAGTGAAGTTCGAATGGAATCACCAGGAGGTGATTATTCACGGCGATGGCAGTAACCCCATATATAGTCGTCAGACCATCCCAATGATTGGAGGCAGAAGGAGAATAGGTGGAGAAACATACTGTGAGCATGCGATTTTTGTCTCACATGAATTACTCCCACTCAATCAAAACAAAAATGTTTGTTTTAGTAGGTGAAAATTTTGATATTTTTTGGTAATTATTTGCATTTGTGTGTCCATGTCTATTTTTTAAAACAATGAAAAAAATAAATTAAATAAATAAAAATATGTCACATTTGCATTTTTTAGGATTTAATTTTACAATTAGGTTAATTAAGAAAGTGTTTGTTTTTACAAAAATGAAAAGAAAACACAAAATAATGTAATTTGCATTTTTAGCCTTTAATATCCAAATTGTGTGATTTTATTTTTAATTGGTGTTTAATTTTGTGTGATAATTATTATTAGGAGTTAATTAGAAATTTTTAGTTAATTTTTGATTTTATAATTTAATCTAGGATTTTTGGTTTTGATTTAGAAATAAGGGAAAATAAAAGAAAGGAATAAATGAAATAAAGAGAAAACTCGGAACTGGGCTGTCCCAAACAAGCTTGAATCAGGCCCAAAATATTTTTTAACCCGGTCCATCTGCAGCTACCCAAAACGATGTAGTCTTGGACAATTAAATCTGGATCATTGATCTCGCTTGATCAAACGCTCCAGTTCAGCCCCACCATCGAAGAAACGATGCATTTTCAAGTCAACCAATCTCAGTCGTTCAATCCACATCAATCCAACGGCCCTCATCCCATCTCCCCAACCCGCCTCACCAACCCGACCCATTCCCCAAACCCATCCGCCCCCATCATCTCCTAAACGATGCCGTTTTATTAAGTCAAATGATCCTGGCCATTGATCTTAAATGATCTAACGGCCTGGATTCATTCCCCCAGTGCGTATATATATTTCCAAATGCACCCAGCCCCCCCAAGCCAAACCCCCCTCCATCTCTAACATTCAGAGACGACCCCAAAAAACCTCCGCCTTCCCCCACCGTGCTCCGCCCACCGGAAATCGCCTCACGGTGGTTCCGGTGGTCCAATGACCCCCATTTTTACACCACAGCCTCCCCTCGACCTCCCCATTCCAAATCCCTACTCCACCATTCTCGAATCATCCCCGAGTTCTTCGAATATTAGATCGAAGAACTGACCCAAACCTCACCTTGTCCATTTGACCCCAAATCAACACCATGCCACCCCTAGACCTCACTCACCACCTTAACACCATTAATTCCCTTCGAATCAACCCAGGATTCGTCGAATTTCAATTTCGAGCCAAGAACCCTAGCGCCGCCACAAGATTCCTTAGTGGCGGCGCCAACCCTAAACCTTGCCCAAGTCACACCCTGTGACCATTCGACCTCCCTCGTTCCCAAACCACCCCTAGTTTCCTTCGAATCAAGCCAGAATTGGTCGAATCTTAAATCGACTGAAGTACCCTAGAGGTACCAAAAACTGAACATGTTCGAGATTAGGGAAAATTTGAGGTTTTAATCGACTTTAGTCGAGTGTTCTCAGTCGAGAACACTTGATTAAAGTCCATTTGACCTCAAAGAGTTCGAGTCGAAGAGTCGATTAAAACAGATTGGAGCTAAGTCTAAATTCTGAGGTATTTCTTCTTTCTTTCTTTTTAGTTTTGTTTGTTTTTGTTGTTGTTATTATTTGTCAGATTGAGTTTCATTATTTTGCTGTCAATTACTTCTTCCTCCTCCCACGGACCTTTTTCTGGTCCAATTTTTCATCCTTAATTTGGTACTATATCTTATACGCTGCTGAATATGTATGTTCTTTAGTTTGATCTTAAAAGTCAGTGTCAATAAGGCCTAGTATAAAGCCATGATTACTCCTGTAATTGTTTGGTATTTGGTTCAAATGGTGTAATTTTGTGTATTGTTTGGTTCCCTGCTCTTTGTTGTTCATCATATGAATTTAGTTTGTTTTTCGATTCAGTTAGTTGTGATTCATGTTGTTTCAGTTTGTTCTTAGCCCGTCCAGTATATTGTTAGTGTTCATCCATTTTTGTCTAAGGTTAATTGTGATTTTGTTCCCAATATAGTTGGTTTAATCCCTACATCTGTGTGAACCAATCCTCAGTAATTCAATGTGTGTTTCCCCTGAATCATTGGTTTTTATTCTGATAATATTTGGTATAAACTGAGTTTCTAGTTTGAATTGGTAATTGATTCTATTAGGCTTTCTTGGTTATAGCTGATAGGGTATAGATTGAAGGGGTTAAGGTAGGATAGTATTTTCAGGGTTAATTCACATTAGTTCAGGGGGTATTTTGGGTAACTAGATTACATAAATAATTGATTAAGGGGCTACTAAAGGATTGAATAAGACAAGGACTATTGGGGTTGGAAAAGTTAAAAGACAATGTTAAGTGAGATTAAATAGTTAAAAGATACCAATAGTGGAAGATAACTTTCTGATTTTAAGGCCTAAAATGAGGAGAAAAAAAGGGTGGGAGAAGAGATAAAAAGGGAGATACAGTCTGAAAGAAGGAGAGTTTTTTTTAGACATTTTTCTGCCATAGACACACATAAGAATATACTGGTAGAGCTAAAAAGAAAAACAGGCTAAAAAGCTGGAGAGTTTTGGTTTTCTTTTAGTACTGAAAATCAGAAAAGAGTGAAGATCCAGAGTTGTTCTTCTTTGAGTGTTTAAAGGACAGAAAATCAGGAAAAAAACAAACTATTTTCATTGCATCTCTTGGTCGAGTCTGTTTGTTTGGTACCGCTGTTGGTATTTCTGGTTTGATTTTACTGGGTTTTCTGGACTGTTTGTGTTGCTGTTGGTTTACAAATTCATTCTGGGTTATGGACGAGTATTATTCTGGTTTTAAACTGGTTGTTGAGCTGTGCTGAATCCTATTTCTGTTGTATTGTCTGATGCTTGCCTGCTGCTGACTTCTCCTTTTTCTTGTCCTGTTTTCCAATCCAGGTACATGTTTTGAATCTCAACAATGAAATGAAATGAAATGGAAGTCCAGCTTCACTGGAAGTTTCAGTAGTTACTATATTTTCTGCATAATCGAATGTAATGGTTTGAATTGTAGTAGACTGTTTATTAATATATAGCAGACTGATGGAACTAAACTGTTGAATCTGTTCTGACGGACATGTGAATTTCATGGCCCTCAGGTGTAATTAACCTTAGTTTGTGACTACTAGTTATGAAATATAGTATAGTTAATCCATTCCCAGTAGTTATAGAATAGTTTCCAATAGTTCCTATGTCATAGAACAAGTTCAAACAACTCAAATAGAAATCAGCATGTTTGTTTAATACGTCTAATTCTGAAATTGTGAGTTCATTTGAGTAAATGACATCAGTTTGAATAGCATTAAATTATGCTAGTAAATAATGTTGGATCCTAGATATTAGTGAGTAGTGTTATCTTGTAATGTCAATGTTTAAGCATTCATTTTATTTTCAAGGTTATAGGATAGTTTCAATTGATTGTGGTTTATGTGTAGTATTAAGTGAAGCCCTATAATCGAACCGCCTCAATTAGGAACTCGATCTGCGCTTCAGGATTAATTATCACCTTTAGGGATACTTAGTAATTCACCGGTAGACCGATGTGAGCTTTAGAACTTAGAATTAAACCTGGTCAGATATTGTATCAATTTGCTAAGTCGAAGTTCAAGCTCTTATTTAGGTTGCCTAATTATTGAATCTCAAGCTATTGGGGACATGTGCGTTTGTTTCAAATAAGTTTAACGTGTTTTACTTAAATTGGCAGAGTTCTTTAATCAGTCGTTTAAAACTAGTGGTTGGGTTTCGCTTTGGACCCAATTCCTTTTCAAATAATTCGGCACAGGTTCAATTTTATTTGACCTTAAGTCATGTAATTAATTAGGACTTTTCTTCATTTTAGAGACAAATAAATAGAAAACCATAGTCACTTTAGGATATCCTTAAATAATAAATGAGACGAGCCTCGGCAAAGAAAAATGCAAATTGTGGGGCCCTTTTTAAATGGCTATAGTAAATTCCTTAGACTTCGGAATGGGCTGTTTAACAAAATTTCACGGACTTCCCCAAAATAATAATACGCTAGTCGCTTTAGGCGCGCTTTTAGTAATTTACTTTCTTAAAATCAGGTGCACATTTATGTGACCCAAATCCAAATCTCAAAGGAGTCGAGGTGTGTCAACAATCACGGGTATATGTGACGTGGTTCGAGACACATTTTCACGACGTTGTAATTCTCTTTAAAATAATGATAATATTAGAAGTGGTTAAAGGTTAAAATTTGCACATAAGTTAAAGCATGTTATAAAATCAGATAATTAAGCCGAATATAGCAGTTAAGCGACCGTGCTAGAACCACGGAATTCGGGAATGCCTAACATCTTCTCCCGGGTTAACAGAATTCCTTATTTGGATTTCTGATTCGTAGACTGTAATAACGAATTCAACTTTTTTCTCGATTCGGGACTCAAACCGGTGACTTGGGACATCTCTCAAGTGGCGACTCCAATCTCTTTATAAATTAATCCCGTTTCGATTGTCCTTTAATTGGAAAAACTTCCTCTACTACGTCCCTTCGCGGCGCCGCAGCAGAAAAAGGAGGTGTGACAGCTCTGGCGACTCCACTGGGGAACAAAACCCAAAACTTTGGTTCAGGGTTCAAGAATTCGAGCTTGGTATATTTGTTGTATTTGGAGTGCATATTATCTGATTTTCTACATGTTTTATGCTATATGTGCTTAGATGCTTTACCGCTTTGATATTATTTGAACTATATATATAAACTGTGCCGAAACACCTCTCTTCTCTCTCCTGAGGAGTGCACGCTGGTCATGACTTCTTTCTGTTAGTGTCATATTCCAAAAGTAGAACGAGGATTCAGAGGAGTTCCAAAATCGGATGGCCTTTTGGTTATCGGTACACAGCTCCCATCCTCGGCTCGAGTTGTCCGCTCGAGTAATCCAAGTCTAGAACAATAAACCCAGGTTGAAAATTAGAATAACTTGACTTCATACTGGATCCCTAGTAGGAACGCTTATTTGCATCATGTTGCATTTGACTTAGGGGACTCAACACAGGGGTTGGGTCCGTCTAGGACAGGTGACCTGAAACGAAAAAGACCATCCTGCTGCATCATGTTTGCTTTACGCATTTTATTTGCCTCGGACTTACATGCTGACCGGCCGTTAGCATCGAAAAAATTAGAAAAGAAAAAAAAAGATAAAAGAAGTAAATAAATAAAAATAGCAGTGTAGAGAGTTAATTACCTATTTTTTGAGAAGAAAAAAAACCATTGTCCAAATAGCGTCGAAACTCTGCTTGGAATTTTGAAAAAAAAAAAAGAGAAAGAAAAAAAGGGAATTGTTTTATTTTGATTTATTTGAAAAACAAAAGAAAAGAATCCTGGTTTCGAAATTAGTTATTTTCTTAGCGAACTACGCCAGTTTGATTCTCATAGGGTGTGAGATACATAGGCAACCCTCGTCGGGTCCAACTTCCCATTTTGCGAAAATCACCAAAAATGTCAAATTTTAATAAGTCGGGCGGTGCCGTTTTGTTAAAAATAGTCGAATGTTCCCGAAAGGGATGCCGGAAGGATGAATTTGCTTAAACGGCCACCTCTGTTCGTTTCTAAGGTTTGGACCATTTATCCCACACAGCCTCAAAACCTTCGTCACCGAAGTGCTGGAAGGCTGTGCTCGAAAAACCGGGTCTTGTGTTTTAATTTGAAAACATTGTTATCAGTTTTGTTGTGAGTTTAATAAGTTTTACCTTTTGCTTAAAACCCTTAATAAATGTGCAGAATGAGCACGGGTCCAAGTTTACCACTAACAGTTAGGAGCAAGATCCCTTTGGAGTTGCGCTTGTGGTGGGAGGATTTGGGAAAGTCGGAGCAGGATAAAATCAAACTACATTTGGGGGGTCTCAATAATTTGTTGAACGTCAGACCCAGATGTGATATCATAAAGGCTTTGGTTACGTTTTGGGACCCGACCCACAATTTATTTCATTTCTCAGATTTTGAACTTACCCCAACCTTAGAAGAGGTAGCAGGTTATATGGACATTACCGAGGGGCTAAGGCACAAATATCTGATTGCTCCGAGAGCCGTCAATTCACACAAGTTCATCGATCTGCTGAAGATAAGCAAGGGAGTCCCGTAATCTAAATTGGATAGGGGTTTTTCCACTCTACATTTCATATACCGGAGGTATGGGCATATAGGGGGATTCAACGATCCAAAATCCGGGGTTTGTAGTAGAGGAAATCAGACAAAATGGGATGAACATAGGCGGTTCGCCTTCATGGTAGCCTTCTTGGGCATTGTGGTGTTTCCCCGAAAAGATAGAAACATCAATATGAAAGTGGCTGGAGCCGTCAAGGTCCTAATTACCAACAACAAAAGCACGCTGGCCCCTATGATAGTATCTGAGGTGTACCGGGCTCTCACAGCTTGTAAAGCCGGGGCAGATTTCTTCAAGGGATGCAATTTATTATTGCATATGTGGATGATTGAGCATTTGTGTCACCACCCTCAGTATGTGAGCTACAGATCTACAGACAAAGGCTGCATTGAAGAGTATGACACAAGGATTTCAAGGCTCAAGTTGCTGGAAGGGTTCGAAGACTGGGTATCCTATCTCCGTGCCATCACTGCGGTGCAAATAGATTGGACGTTAGGTTGGCTTCCTGTAGAAGAAATTATGTATGCCTGCCACGGGTCCTTACTTCCTCTTAATGGGACTCCATGGTATTCAGCCTTATGCGCCTTACCGGGTGATGAGACAGTTAGGAAGGTGTCAGGTGGTACACCCAGATGAAGATCTCAGTGGCTATGCAATCGAGGTTAGCACTGACGGCCAATTTCCTGAATAAGTCGTTCATTACATATGGGGTGAATGCCAGTATTTGACGGCAAACACTCGGGTGCATGGCCTATCCGGAGGCGAAGTCTCACCAGCCTACCTCGCCTGGTACAGAAGGAAGAACATTATTAGAGATGCCCCAGAACGGCCTACCAAAAGGCCGCACATACAGGAGTTTGTGGAGGCATCATAAGAACCGTGGCTTTAGCTCGATAAAGAACGCGAATATAGGGCCTGCCTAAGGACATTGGAAAAACAGGTCCAGGATCTTCGGTTTAAAAGCGGTTTGCAGGCCGCCGCCGACGAAGGGGATGAAAAGAAATTGGCCCAGGAAAATGAAGTCTTGAAAACCCAAATCCGAAAGATGAGAATGGATGCCGACAGACAACCAAGGAGTCAGTCTGATGAGGAGTTGATAAATGAGTTAAAAAGGCAACTCATCGAATGCCAAGAGGGTTTGGAAGAATCTGAATCCAGGATGATAAGAATCAAGGCCAGATGGGCAAGAGTTACAGAAGCGAGAGCAAATCATATGCGGCAAATAAAGAGGGACTACGAAGGGAGTATCGCCATATTGAGAGAAACAATATCCACTCTCAAAGAGCGGGTCTTCAGGCAAGCCCGAGATTCCAGGACAGATAGGGAGTGCTGCTATGACCTAATGGCATGAATGGAGGAACATATGGGTAAGCTTCAGGATCAACTCTTTAACAACGCTCAAGTGCTGAGAATGCGGGATCAACAAATAGAGTGACTGCTTGTGGAAAGGCACAAAATCAGGGGGAGAATTGAAGATATCGGGCACTACATCACCATGAAGTGCCTAGCATGTGAGGATATGACCCGTACCACCCTCTTTGCTGCGATAATGATTTATGTCCGCCAGATCATGGAATAATTGAAAGGGTTGCAAAGGGATCTCGCATCAAGGCCCGCGGCAAGGCCGAATGATGCCTCACGGGCCACAGGAAAATTTAAATCATTGATGTATTTTTAATCTTTTTTTTGAGTTTGTCAGTCAGTTCTTTAAGTTTTGTTTTGTTCTTCTTTAAACGTTTGTAAACTTTGTTCAAGTGGTTTAATAAAAGTAGTTGTTTGTGTGGAAATACTTTACCACGTACTTCACATGGCCAGAACTACGCTCGGTCTGATTCATGCGGGGTCATGATACATAGGCAATCCACATAAGATTCAACCACCTTAAAACAAGGAAAAGAAAAACAAATAAAGGAAATGAGAATAAAAGAAATTTGAGAGGCGCCAAAAGAGGCACACAACTATTAAAAGCCGGAATGACGCATGCAATCGAATACGAATGGCATGATAGAAATGGTTAAACTGCCTAGGTGCATTGCATCTCAACGTGCGATTACCTGTTTGTTAAACTCTGAAAACTAACAAGTTTGTTGAATTTCCAGAAATTTCAAGCAGTTAGTTTACTTAGAGCGTACTGGCACAACACCACTATCAGACCAGATCTAAGGGACTGATATCGGAAATAATGTCTAGCCCTGATAGAGAAGGAAACCTTAAGGTAGAAGGGGTAGACGTACAAGCAATGAAAGATGAGGTATACAAATTGAAATAGCAGATGGCCGAGATGTACCAAGCTTGGACGAGCGGTCAGCCAGCACCACCCTATCCTGCTAACCCCATTTTTCTCCCGGCACTGGCCCAATCTCCGGAATGGCTTGTTTCAGATTCATCACTCAACTTTCCTACATATCAACAGCTCCAGACAACCGCCTCCCAGACACCCCAAATGCCAAAAACAAACCCATACCCTCCACCACCAATTACCCCTTTTTTCGTGGCGCCTCCGCCAGTCACACTTCACAGGTCTTCCAGCGAGCCTGTGTTTCAAACTCAGGATTATCAGTATTATCCTCCTGAACCCACCTTCAAAGCATCTGAACCTTACCTATTCCCTCTTCAACCTGTCAAACCAGAAGCACCCGAAAAACAGAACAAGAATCCAGAGCAGGAAGAAATGGCTCGGAAAGTAAAGAGCCTAGAGCAATCTTTCCGAAATATGCAAGGTCCGGTTGGCCAAGTCAGCGTGGCGTATATCGATTTATGCCTGTTTCCAGATGTTCAGTTGCCAGCCGGGTTCAAGATGCCTAAGTTCGATCTGTGTGACAGGCATGGTGATCCAGTGGCACATTTGCGAGGATTTTGCAGTAAGATGAGAGGGGCGAGCGGAAAAGATGAGTTGCCGATGGCGTACTTCAGCCAGAGTTTGAGTGGGTCTGCATTGGAGTGGTACACATGCCAAGACCATGGTAGATGGTATACCTGGGATGACTTGGCACAAGCATTTGCCGGCCACTTCAGTATAATTTGCAAATTTGTCCAGATCGTTTGTCACTGATAAAGTTGGAGAAGAAACCTGGGGAGAGTTTCAGGGAGTACGGCTTTCGTTGGAGAGAACAAGCCACAAGGGTAGATCTCCCAATGAAGGAAGGAGAGATGGTCGATTACTTTCTGCAAGCTTTGGATCCAACTTACTTTGGTCACTTGGTAACGGCGATTGGCAAATCATTCAATGAAGTTGCGAAAATGGGCGGTATGATCAACGAGGGACTCAAGTCTAATAAAATAATGAGTTACTCGGCAATCAAAGCCACCACTCAAGCTATCGAGAGTGGCACGGGAGGTGTGCTCGGGAAAAAGAAGAAGGAAGAAGTAGCAACAGTTGAAGCAGGCAATTGGTCCTGATCTAGAGGTCCTTCAGCCTACTACCAGCCCAGATCCTACCACCCAAATTACCCATACACCCCATATAAACCTCCATAACCCTACTACTCAGAGCCACATTTTTCCGTCCATCACACCCAAACATATACCCAACCACCGGTTCACCAGCAATGGCCCAAAATATATACCTACCCCCAAAAAACACATATCCACCCCTAAGGGCCTTCAGAAATCCTCAAGGGTCGGGTTTCCATGGGAATCAAGCTTTCAGGAATGAGAGGGTACAGAAGCAGAGAACATTTACTCCGCTGGGAGAAACCTATACTACTCTATTCCACAAATTGAGGCAGTTAGGCATGTTGAGTCCTGTTGAGCCCAAATTGCCAAATCCCCTTCCTAGAAATCTGGACCATTCAGTAAGCTGTGAATATTGTTTAGGGGCTCCCGGATATGATACTGAGAAATGTTGGAAGTTGAAGACTGTCGTGCAAGATCTTATTGACACAAATAGGATCGAGGTTCAGGCACCAAAGGCGCCCAACATCAATCAGAAATCGTTGTCGGCGCACCATGAGGCCCATATGATCGAACTAGTGCACGAAGGAGGGGAGCTCAAGAAACCCTCACAAATAGTAATGATGATCCATGCCAGCCCAAAAGAAAAGTCGACCAGTGGAAAACTAATGGTACAGTTGGAAAGGATAGACAGCAAGCCAGTGGTAGTGATGGGGAATAGTTCGTCTATTACTGCAAAGAAGCCAGAGCCGGTCAAGGTAGTGCTGCAGGGAGTATCAAGCACACATGTGGTAGTTGTGAAAGGAGTCCACATAGAACCAGTTGTTATCAGGCCAGTAAAGCAGTTGCCGATAATCAGGGAGAAAGTCGTGCCATGGAAGTACAGTCAAGTGATGGTGATGCATAAGGGAAAGGAAGTTGTGGAAGAAGTATGTGAGGCCTAGGGGTTAACTCGTTCGGGAAGGTGTTTTGCTCCCACAGAATTAAGAAGGCCCAATCCTGTAGCGATAAAGAAGCCAATGATAGAGGAAGAAGCGGAGGAGTTTTTGAAGAAGATGAAGGCATAAGATTACTCCATTGTGGAGCAGCTGAGGAAAACCTCGGCACATATCTCATTGCTATCGTTACTAATCCATTCAGATGAGCACCGCCAGGCATTGATGAAAATTCTGAATGAAGCCCATGTGTCGGATAAGATCTCTGTGAACCATCTAGAGAAAATAGCAAACAAGATTTTTTAGGTGAACCGGGTGACATTTTCTGATGATGAGTTACCCGTGGAAGGTACAGAACATAATAGACCTCTCTATCTGACCGTGAAGTGTGAAGATTCGGTAGTCACTCGAGTATTGATCGATAACGGGTCCAGCGCCAATATTTGTCCTTTGACCACTCTGAACAAACTGAAGGTTGATAATGACAGGATTCACAAGAACAGCGTCTGTGTTAGAGGATTTGATGGGGGTGGTACTGATACAGTGGGTGACATCGTGCTGGAATTGACAATTGGTTCAGTCGAGTTCACCGTGGAATTTCAAGTGATAGACGTAGAAGTATCATATAATATTCTATTGGGGCGACCCTGGATCCAGTCTACACTACACCAGATGGTCAAATTCGAGTGGGATAGGCAAGAGATCATGGTGCACGGGGATGACGGTACAAGCACTGTGAATGATGCCATCGTACCCTCATAGAGACTGATGATGACAAGGGGTCGTGGGTTTACCAGGTTTTCGATATGGTTTCAGTGGACAAAGTTCCTGAGGGTGAAAACATTCCACTTCCCCGAATAGCGGCTGCAACAGTCATGGTGGCCTCTGAGATATTAAAGAACGGGTTTGTGCTAGGCAAAGGTTTGGGGATTGATCTTCAGGGTATTATTCAATCGGTTTCTTTGCCCAAGAATCTGGATACCTTCCGGATGGGGTTCAAGCCTACAGCGGCAGATGTGCGACGGGCTAAGAAGATGAAGAAAAGGGCATGGGTCCTTCCCAAGCCAATCCCACGCCTGTCCCAATCTTTTTCAGGCCGAGCATCAAAAGGCAATTATTGTCTCAGGTTACAGGGCCACTGATTGGAATAAATAGCGATCTAGATGAAGGATTTGAAAGATTATTCGCCGAAGTCAACATGGTAGAAGCTGGGGAAGGATCCAGCAAGGCAGATGTGGAGTTTGTAGGGCCTAAGGCCAAGGTCAACAATTGGATGGCTACTCCTCTGCCCATGCGGAGGGAGTCTTGGTAGTAGACTTTGATTTTTCCTTCATGTTTAGCTGGATTATTCCAGGGTTGCAATCCAGTTTTCTTTTATTTTGTACTCGTCAAAAAGTGTGAAACCTTGTTATCCCATATTTCAATCAATGAAAGTTTCTTCTTTACTCTTTATTTTGTTTTAATTTTGTTTTCTTCTTTCCTTTTCTGAACAGTTCTCTTTATACTGGTCTTGATGTCATGGCATGCACGACGGATCTTCAACCTAGTCTAAAAAATCAATCTAATTCCAAACTGGTAGTGCAAGAGGTAGAATATGATGATGAGTCGGAATACGATGAGGATGAAGCCTTCGAGGAAATTAACAGAGAGTTAAGCCAATTTGAAGAGAAAGCCAAGCCCAACTTAAATGACACGGAAGCCATTAATTTGGGGAATGCGGATGACGTTCAGGAAACTAAAATAAGCATCCACATTGAACCGAACATCAGGGAAGAATTAATCAAAGCACTTGTTGAGTTCAAGGATGTTTTTGCATGGTCATACGACGACATGCCGGGTTTGAGCACCGATTTAGTAGTTCACAAGTTACCCACTGACCCGGTATGCCCTCCCGTCAAGTAGAAATTGAGGAAATTCAAAACAGACATGAGTGTGAAGATTAAGGAAGAAGTAACCAAACAGCTGAATGCAAAGGTTATTTGGGTCACTCGATATCCTGATTGGTTGGCTAATGTGGTGCCAGTGCCGAAGAAAGATGGAAAAATCTGGGTATGTGTCGACTATCGCAATCTGAATAGAGCGAGCCCAAAGGATAACTTCCCATTACCCAATATCCATATCTTGATCGATAATTGTGCCAAGCGTGAGTTCGGGTCTTTTGTAGATTGCTATGCTGGGTATCATCAGATTTTGATGGACTAGGAAGACGCAGAGAAGACGGCTTTCATCACGCCTTGGGGAACTTATTGCTATCGGGTAATGCCATTCGGTTTAAAGAATGCTGGAGCAACGTACATGAGGGCAATGAATACTGTGTTTCATGATATGATACACAAAGAGATTGAGGTATACGTAGATGATGTGATTATAAAGTCCAAGTAGCAGGACCTAAGGAAGTTTTTTTGAAGACTTCGAAGGTATGATATTAAGCTCAACCCTGCAAAATGTACATTTGGTGTTCCATCTGGAAAGCTATTGGGATTCATAGTCAGTCACCGAGGCATTGAGTTGGGCCCGTCAAAGATCAAGTCCATCCAGGAATTGCCACCGCCGAAGAACAAAACAGAAGTAATGAGTCTGTTGGGAAGGTTGAATTATATCAGCAGTTTTATCGCTCAACTCACAGCGACTTGTGAACCCATTTTTCGGCTACTGAAGAAAGATGCTGCGGTAGAATGGACGACAGAATGTCAGGAAGCATTTGACCAGATCAAGGGGTATTTATCGAATCCACCTGTGTTGGTTCCACCCGAGCCAGGGAGACTGTTGATTCTTTATCTAACGGTCCTAGAGAATTCATTTGGTTGTATACTGGGGCAATACGACATCACAAGAAGGAATGAGCAGGCTATCTATTACCTCAGCAAGAAGTTTACGATTTCTGAGGTTAAGTACACTGAACTTGAGAAGACATGTTGCGCCCTAACTTGGGTGGCATAGAAGTTGAAGCATTATTTGTCATCTTATACTACTTACCTCATATCTCGTTTGGACCCATTGAAGTATATTTTCCAGAAGCCTATGCCCACAGGGAGATTGGCGAAATGGCAAATATTACTCACAGAAGTCGACATCATCTATGTGATGAGGACGGCAATGAAAGCCCAAGAATTGGCCGATCATTTGGCCGAGAATCCGATTGATAAAGAATATGAGCCATTGAGGACGTATTTTCCTGATGAAGAAGCAGTGCATGTCGACGAGTTGGAGTTCAGTGAAGAACCAGGATGGAAGCTTTTCTTTGATGGGGTTGCAAATGCGAAGGGAGTTGGAATAGGAGCGGTACTTATTTACGAAATAGGGCATCATTATCCTGTTAGCTCAGCTGCGTTTCTATTGTACCAACAACATGGCTGAGTATGAGGCATGCATTTTGGGCTTGCGGTTAGCTGTGGACATAGATGTCCAGGATGTTTTGTTTTTGGGAGTCTTGGACCTCCTGGTACATCAAATTCAAGGTGAATGGGAAATGTGTGATTTGAAGCTCATACCGTATAGACAATGTTTGCACGATCTATGTCAACGGTTTCGATCAGTGGAATTTTGGCATATCCCAAGAGTTCATAATGAAGTTGCCGATGCTTTGGCCACCTTAGCATCGATGCTGCACCATCCAGATAAAATTCATGTTGATCCGTTGCATATTCAGGTTCATGATCAGTATGCTTATTGTAACATGATAGAGGAAGAACTAGATGGCGAACCATGGTTCTATGATGTCAAGGAGTACCTCAGGATAGGGATATATCCAGAGTAGGCCACAGAGATCAGAAGAGGTCCATTTGGCGGTTGGCCAATGTATTTTTTCTCAGTAGAGGAGTGTTGTACAAAAGAGGGACTTGGGGTTGCTGAGATGCATAGATGCTAGTCAAGCCGCGACAGTCATGACAGAGGTGCATTCTGGAGTTTGCGGACCACATATAAGTGGATATGTATTGCCGAAAAATATTCTTCGAGCAGGGTATTATTGGCTCACTATGGCGCGTGATTGTATGAGTTTCGTGCAAAAATTCCATCAATGTAAGATACACGGAGATCTGATTCATTCTCCACCAACAAAATTATACACGATGTCAGTACCATGGCCTTTTGTTGCATGGGGAATGGATTTCATTGGACCCATCGAGCCGGCAGCTTCCAACAGTCATAGGTTCATTTTGGTAACCATCGACTATTTCACCAAGTGGGTTGAAGCTAAAACTTTCAAGTCGATAACCAAGAAGGCAGTGGTGTATTTTGTTCATTCCCATATCATCTGTAGATTTTGGATCCCAAAGGTGATAATCACGGATAATGGTGCTAATCTTAACAGCAATTTGATGAAAGAAGTATGTCAACAGTTTAAGATTACACACCGAAATTCCACCCCATATCGTCCCAAAGAGAATGGAGCGGCCGAGGCAGCCAACAAGAATATAAAGAACATATTGAGGAAAATGGTAGAAGGGTCCAGACAATGGCATGAAAAGTTGCGGTTTGCTTTACTGGGTTATTGCACTACTGTTCGTACTTCAGTAGGTGCAACTCCTTATTTGTTGGTATACGGAACTGAAGCAGTGATACCAGCAGAAATTGAAATTCCGTCTCTACGGATTATCGCCGAGGCTGAGATTGACGACGATGAGTAGGTCAAAGCCCGATTGGAGCAATTGAGTTTGATTGATGAAAAGAGATTGGCAGCAGTGTGTCATGGC
Organism: Nicotiana glauca; assembly: GCA_026770625.1. Lineage (NCBI taxonomy): Eukaryota > Viridiplantae > Streptophyta > Magnoliopsida > Solanales > Solanaceae > Nicotiana > Nicotiana glauca. The sequence continues at coordinate 17,122 of MU722047.1, forward strand.
CAATTATATCAAAAGAGGATGGCAAGAGAATATAATAAGAAGGTGAGTCCCAGGAAATTTGAAGTAGGATAGCAAGTGTTGAAACGGATCCTTCCACATCAGGCCGAAGCAAAGGGCAAGTTCGCCCCGAACAAGCAAGGACCCTTTATTGTGACCAGAGTGCTATCCAATGGCATTTTATGCTTGACAGATGTCGAAGGAAGATGTATCAACATGGCTATCAATTTTGATGCAGTCAAGACATATTATGTATGATATCTTTGATTGTAATTGATGTTTGTTTGTTTGTTTGTACTTGGCATTTATCAGAGAATGAAATGACGGAGGCAATTTGTTCTTCTATCCAAACACTTTAACCTTTGTCTCCTCTTTTGAGCCTTATTTATTCTTTCATACCCCTCTCTTGGAATAGGTAATAAAATTGAAAAAAAAAAAGAGAAAAGAAAAATAACAACAAAACAAAAGAACAGTCACAAGAAAAACAAAAGGAAAGGTGTGAACTATGTTCGACCTGATTCCTCAAAGAGGATACGTAGGCGCCTCACAGCTCGGTCATAGTGTAATAAAAGTCAAAAGATCCCCAAGCAAGAAAACTGGGACAGAAGTTATGTTTTTAAATTTCAGGAAAGAAATTTGATTCCAAGAGCTGTAACATTTTTACCCATCAAAGTTATTTTAAAATTCTTGATACTTTTTATTTTAAGCCAATGTACCAAGAATTTCAATCCCCAACTGATGTCCAAAAAGACCTCCCGATAAGTATCCGAGAGGTACCAAGTCAGGCGAATGGAAGACTGAAATAACACTCTGATCCCCAGCAGAAAGAGGATCATAAGCTGAAGAGAAATGATAGCCAAAAGACTCCTCAGCATAGAGAGTCTTATCGGTAGCACTCCAATTCCCAGTTCACAAATAAAATGAGAGAGTCTTATCGGTGAAAACCCTCACGGGCACCATAAGGCAACGGAAGTGGAGAGAAATAAAATGAGAGAGTCTTATCGGTGAAAACCCTCGCAGGCACCATAAGGTGACGGAAATGGAGAGAAATAAAATGAGAGAGTCTTATCAGTGAAATCCCTCGCGGGCACCATAAGGCGACGGGAGTTGAGAGAAATGAGAGAGTCTTATTAGTGAAAACCCCTTGAAGGGCACTATAAGATGACAAGGAATTAAAAAGGGGACGAGCAGGATAAGGTTGACGTAAAAGGACTCGTCGAGGCATCAAGCAATACAAAGATGCGGATTCACAAAAGAGTTGGGTTACGGGGCCTTTGAAATGCAAAGTAGGGCCACCAGAAAGGATGATTGATATAAATAGGCTGGGTTGGTTAATCTAGAATGCATGACGTGATCATTGGGATCGGTTATACCATTCAGATGAGTTCTTTTATTTTTTTCCTCTCCCTAGTTGTTCAGAAAGACTTTTCTTTTTCTATCTCTTGAAGTCATCATTTTTTCCTTTTATTTAAAGATTTTTCAATGATAGTTTGTGTTCAAGAAGGATTTTCAGAGCCTACTACCGGTTTCCAATATGGTGCAAAGTGATATTTGGATAAAACTGGCCAAAGATAAGCGTCACGGAACAAGAAAGGTGCCGTTGTAAGGCTAGGAGGAATAACATCTCCAACAGATAACATCATCCCCGACCAGTTTTGATAGCGTAATGGAACGCAGAGCAGGGAAGGAGAAAAGGAAAAACTATCTCCAGCGAGAGTGGCACGACCACTCACCACGTTTTAAACTAACAAATTTTCTTTGATTTGACGCAGGTAAAGGATACAACATTGATGGCAGAAAGGCATGCCACAAGGAAGATTATCAAACTGGGGCAGAAAATTTTCCTTTCATTTTGAATATTTTCTGGCAGTCAGTTATCCACTTGGAGAAGAAGAAAGATAACACCAGTCTTAAGGGAAATGGGTTTTAAACCAGTGTCACCCCAGCATTTTTGGAGGAAGGAAAACACCGGTTTTAGGTAAAGTGGTCTTGGAAGAAGAAAGATGACACCAATCTTAAGGGAAGTGGTCTTTGAACCAGTGTTATCCCTAGCAGTATTGAAAGGAGGAAAACAACAAGTTTTAAGGAAGGAAGATGTATCCCCAGCGGACAGAACAAAAGGATGAAGATTGAAGTCGGGAGCCCACTCGTATAACAGAGGGATACATTTCAAGTTGAAGATTGAAGTCGGGAGCCCGCCCGTATAAAAGAGGAATACATTTTAAGTTGAAGATTGAAGTCAGGAGCCCGCCCGTATAACAGACGAATACATTTTAAGTTTGAAGATTAAAGTTGGGAGCCTGCCCATATAACAGAGGAATACATTTTAAGTTGAAGATTGAAGTCGGGAGCCTGCCCGTATAACAGAGGAATACATTTTAAGTTAAAGGTTGAAGTCGGGAGCCCGCCCGTATAACAGAAGAATACATTTCAAGTTGAAGATTGAAGTCGGGAGCCCGCCCGTATAACAGAGGAATACATTTTAAGTTTGAAGATTGCAGTCGGGAGCCCGCCCGTATACCAGAGGAATACATTTTAAGTTGAAGATTGAAATCAGGAGCCCTACCGTATAACAAAGGAATACATTTTAAGTTGAAGATTGAAGTCGGGAGCCCGCCCGTATAACAGAGGAATACATTTCAAGTTTGAAGATTGAAGTCGGGAGCTTGCCCGTATAACAGAGGAGTACGTTTTAAGTTGAAGATTGAAGTCGGGAGCCTGCCCATATAACAGAGGAATACATTTCAAGTTGAAGTCAGTAAAGCAGAGGATTACAGCAAGATCCCCAGCATAAATTCAAGTCTAGAAATCGAAAGAAAGGTAACGATGGTCAGAAGAAGGCAGTTCAAGCTTCGAAAGGAAAATAGTTCGAAGAAGGAAATAAGCAGTTCAAATTTGGAAAACAAAAAATGGCTGACGAGTCAAGACAGAAATGAAGAAACATCAAAGGAAGCAAGCCAACAAGAAAGAAAGGCGACAAGAGCAAGCCTAAAAATCTAGATAAGATTTTGTAATTCATAGACTAGTTTAGTCTAGCTTCTTATTTTTCGTTTTATCCGGGTGTAATAAGGAGGTCGGTAGTTAGTAGCAGGAACAGCAACAACAGTAAGATCACCGTTTCATGGTAGTCCCAGCTACCAAAACTTCCCGAACTACATTGACCTGATTCCCTTTTAGCCAGGGATATGTAGGAGACCTTTTGAAGCAAAGGTTCGGTCAAATCTTTCAAAAAATGCTTCACACGGAGTGTTCAAACAGGCAAAAATCGCTCGGATCCGCTCACTTTGTCTTTGCACGAAAACTCTTCGTGTTTACGGGCAAAGAGGGGCAGCTGTGAGCACGTGATTTTTGCCTCACATGAATTACTCCAACACAATCAAAACAAAAATGTTTGTTTTAGTAGGTGAAAATTTTGATATTTTTTGGTAATTATTTGCATTTATGTGTGCCTGTCTATTTGTTTAAATCAATGAATAAAATAAATAAATAAATAAAAATATGTCACATTTGCATTTTTTAGGATTTAGTTTTACAATTATGGTTAATTAAGAAAGTGTTTTTTTTACAAAAATGAAAAGAAAAGACAAAATAATGTAATTTGCATTTTTAGCCTTTAATGTCCAAATTGTGTGATTTTATTTTTATTTGGTGTTTAATTTTGTGTGATAATTATTATTAGGCGTTAATTAGCAATTTTTATTTAATTTTTTATTTTATGATTTAATCTAGAATTTTTGGTATTAATTTAGAAATAAGGGAAAATAAAAGAAAGGAAGAAATGAAATAAAGAGAAAACTTGGAACTGGGCTGTCCCAAACAATCGTTGAATCAGGCCCAAAATATTTTTTAACCCGGTCCATCTGTAGCTACCCAAAACGACGTCGTCTTTCAGTTAAATCTAGATCGTTGATCTTGCTTGATCAAACGATCCAGTTCAGCCCTACCATCGAAGAAACGACGCCGTTTCAAGTCAACCAATCTCAACCATTCAATCCACATCAATCCAACGGCCTTCATCCCATCTCCCCAACCCACCTCACCAACTCGACCCATTCCCCAAACCCATCCGCCCCTATCATCTCCTAAACGACGCCGTTTTGTTAAGTCAAATAATCCTGACCATTGATCCTAATTGATCTAACGGCCTGGATTCATTCCCCCATTGCGTATATATATTTCCAAACGCACCCAGCCCCCTCAAGCCAAACCCCTCTCCATCTCTAACGTTCAAAGACAACCCCAAACAACCTCCACCTTTCCCCACCGTGCTCCGCCCACCGAAAATTGCCTCACGGCGGTTCCGGTAGTCCAATGACCCCCATTTTTACACCACAGCCTCCCCTCGACCTCCCCATTCCAAATCCCTACTCCATTATTCTCGAATCATCCCCAAGTTCTTCGAATATTAGATCGAAGAACTGACCCAATCCTCACCTGGTCCATTTGACCCCAAATCAACACCATGCCACCCCTAGACCTCACTCACCACCTTCACACCATTAATTCCCTTCGAATCAACCCAGGATTCGTCGAACTTCAATTTTAACCCAAGAACCCTAGCGCCGCTACAAGATTTCTTTGTGGCGGCGCCAACCCTAAACCTTCCCCAAGTTACACCCTGTGACCATTTGACCTCCCTCGTTCCCAAACCACCCCTAGTTTCCTTCGAATTAAGCCAGAATTAGTCGAATCTTAAATCGACTGAAGAACCCTAGAGGTACCAAAAACTGAACATGTCCGAGATTAGGGAAAATTTGAGGTTTTAATCGACTTTAGTTGAGTGTTCTCAGTTGAGAACACTTGATTAAAGTCCATTTGACCTCAAAGAGTTCGAGTCGAAGAGTCGATTAAAACAGATTGGAGCTAAGTCTAAATTCTGAGGTATTTCTTCTTTCTTTCTTTTTAGTTTTGTTTGTTTTTGTTGTTGTTATTATTTGTCAGATTGAGTTTCATTATTTTGCTGTCAATTACTTCTTCCTCCTCCCACGGACCTTTTTCTGGTCCAATTTTTCATCCTTAATTTGGTACTATATCTTATAGGCTGCTGAATATGTTTGTTCTTTAGTATGATCTTAAATCAGTGTCAATAAGGCCTGGTATAAAGCCATGATTACTCCTGTAATTGTTTGGCATTTGGTTCAAATGGTGTAATTTTGTGTATTGTTTGGTTCCCTGCTCTTTGTTGTTCGTCATATGAATTCAGTTTGTTTTTCGATTCAGTTAGTTATGATTCATGTTGTTTCGGTTTGTTCTCAATCCGTCCAGTATCTTGTTAGTGTTCATCCATTTTTGTCTAAGGTTAATTGTGATTTTGTTCCCAATATAGTTGGTTTAATCCCTGTATCTATGTGAACCAATCCTCAGTAATTCAATGTGTGTTTCCCCTGAATCATTGGTTTCTATTCTGATAATATTTGGTCTAAACTGAGTTTCTAGTTTGAGTTGGTAATTGATTCTGTTAGGCTTTCTTGGTTATAGCTGATAGGGTACAGATTGAAGGGGTTAAGGTAGGGTAGTATTTTCAGGGTTAATTCACATTAGTTCAAGGGGTATTTTGGGTAATATATTACATAAATAATTGATTAAGGGGCTGCTAAAGGATCGAATAAGACAAGGATTAGTGGGGTTGCAAAATTTAAAAGACAATGTTAAGTGGGATTAAATAGTAAAATATACCAATAGTGGAAGACAACTTTCTGATTTTAAGGCCTAAAATGAGGAGAAAAAGAGGGTGGGAGAGGAGATAAAAAGGGAGATACATTCTGAAAGAAGGAGAGTTTTTTTAGATATTATTCTGCCATAGACACACATAAGAATATACTGGGAGATCTAAAAAGAAAAACAGACTAAAAAGCTGGAGAGTTTTGGTTTTCTTTTACTACTGAAAATCAGAAAAGAGTGAAGATCCTGAGAGTTGTTCTTCTTTGAGTGTTTAAAGGACAGAAAATTAGAAAAAAAACACATTGTTTTCATTGCATCTCTTGGTCGAGTCTGTTTGTTTGGTATTGCTGTTGGTATTTCTGATTTGATTTTACTGGGTTTTCTGGACTGTTTGTGTTGCTGTTGGTTTAAAAATTCATTCTAGGTTATGGTCGAGTATTATTCTAGTTTTAAACTGGTTGTTGAGCTGTGCTGAATCACATTTCTGTTGTATTGTCTGCTGCTTGCCTGCTGCTGACTTCTCCTTCTTGTCCTGTTTTCCAATCCAGGTACATATTTTGAATCTCAACATCATGTAGAATGTAGCTGAAATGAAATGAAATGGAAGTCCAGCTTCACTGGAAGTTTCAATAGTTACTATATTTTTTGCATAATCGAATGTAATGGTTTGAATTGTGTAGACTGTTTATTAATATATATTAGACTGATGGAACTAAACTGTTGAATCTATTCCGACGAACATGTGAATTTCATGGCCCTTAGGTGTAATTAATCTTAGTTTGTCACTACTAGTTATGAAATATAGTATAGTTAATCCATTCCCAATAGTTATAGAATAGTTTCGAATAGTTCCTATGTCACAGAACAGGTTCAAACAGCTCAAATAGAAATCAGCATGTTTGTTTAATACGTCTATTTCTGAAATTGCGAGTTCATTTGAGTAAATGACATCAATTTGAATAGCATTAAATTATGCTAGTAAATAATTTTGGATCCTAGATGTTAGTGAGTAGTGTTATCTTGTAATGTCAATGTTTAAGCATTCGTTTTGTTTTCAAGGTTATAGGAATAGTTCCAATTGATTCTGGTTTATGTGTAGTGTTAAGTGAAGCCCTATAATCGAACCGCCTCAATTAAGAACTCGATCTGCGCTTTAGGATTAATTATATCCTTTAGGGATACTTAGTAATTCACCAGTAGAACGATGTGAGCTTTAGAACTTAGAATTAAACCTGGTCAGATATTGTATCAATTTGTTGAGTCGAAGTTCAAGCTCTCATTTAGGTTGCCTAATTATCGAATCCCAAGCTACTAGGGACATGTGCATTTGTTTCAAATAAGTTCAACGTGTTTCAAATTGGCAAAGTTTTTTAATCAACCGTTTAAAACTAGTGGTCGGGTTTCGCTTTGGACCCAAGTCCTTTTCAAATAATTCGGCACAGGTTCAATTTTGTTTGACCTTAAGTCATGTAATTAATTAGGACTTTTCTTCATTTTAGAGACAAATAAATAGAAAATCATAGTCGCTTTAGGATATCCTTAAATAATAAATGAGACGAGCCTCGCCAAAGATAAATGCAAATTGTGGGGCCCTCTTTAAATGGCTATAGTAAAATCCTTAGAATTCGGAATGGGCTGTTTAACAAAATTTCAAGGCCTTCCCCAAAATAATAATACGCTAGTCGCTTTAGGTATGCTTTTAATAATTTACTTTCTTAAAATCGGGTGCACATTTATGTGACCCAAATCCAAAGCTCAACGGAATCGAGGTGTGTCAACAATCACGGGTAAATTGATGTGACGTGGTTCAAGACACATTTTTACGACGTTGCAATTCTCTTTAAAATAATGATAATATTAGAAACGGTTAAAGGTTAAAATTTGCACATAAGCTAAAGCATGTTATAAAATCAGATAATTAAGCCGAATATAGCAGTTAAGCGACCGTGCTAGAACCACGGAATTCGGGAATGCCTAACACCTTCTCCCTGGTTAATAGAATTCCTTATCCGGATTTCTGATTCGTAGACTGTAATACGGAGTCAACTTTTTCCTCGATTCGGGATTCAAACCGGTGACATGGGACACCATAAATCTCTCAAGTGGCGACTCCAATCTCTTAATAAATGAATCCCATTTTGATTGTCCTTTAATTGGTAAAACTCCCTCTACTATGCGCCTTCGCGGTGCCGCAGTAAAAAAAGGAGGTGTGACACATACCATCACATCGAAAGGGTCAACGCTGTAGACAAGGATAAGTGGTGGGCTAACAAGATCGAAAGTATCCTGTATTGGTGTGGGTACGATCCTGGAAAGGGACTCGGCAAAAACTTTCAGGGGATCACTAAGCCCATCAAACTAAAGAAGCATGGCACTACATTTGGCTTAGGGTACGGTTATACTTGGGAAGAGTTCCAGAACTGGTCGCCACCATGGCACGGCCCTTACTATCCGCTGGAGCTTCCGATACCTAGCCTGGAGCAGACCTTCCAACCGGCAGATAATATATATGAATCAGAGGAGGATGAAGCATTGGCAGCTATGAAGAATCTATTTCTGGAGGATGATGATATGGACTGCTGTGTTCTTTCCAAGGAGGAAGGGGAGGAAGGCCCTTCCATACAAACGGTGAACCAAGGAGAACGTCTCAGCAATTGGTCAATTAGAACCGTCAGGGCTCGTAAGGCTTCGGGGTAGCAAGGCTAAACAAAAGCACCATGCATCTCATTTTATTTTATTTTACTAGCTGATTTTCTTTCCGCATTGTCTTTAATTTCAAAAATAGTTCTGATGTTTCAAACAATTATGAATTTAATCAAAGCATTTCAGTTTATCATATATCTCTCTCTTATTATTTTCTCTATCATTTACTTTATTTTCACACAGCTTTTCTATTACTTACTTTGATGATGAACCAACGATTGTGACTTGCAACGAAACAACGCAACATAAGGATATAGATTCTGAAGAGGATGATATACCAGAAGAGCTCGTCAGAGGGGTTGAGAATTTTGAGAATAGACCTAAGTCTAACTTGGAGGAAACTGAGATCGTTAATTTGGGAGATACAGAAAATGTCAAAGAAACTCGCATCAGTGTTCACCTGTCACCATCAGAAAAGGAAGAATACACGGAATTTTTAAAGGAATATGAGGACATATTCGCCTGGTCGTATGATGATATGACTGGTCTCAGCACGTCCATTGTAGCTCACAAACTACCAACAGATCCAACCTGTCCTCATAGAAAATAGAAGTTCAGGAAATTCAAACCTGACATGAGTTTGAAAATCAAAGAAGAGGTTACTAAGCAAGTCAAAGACAAGGTTCTCAGGGTAGCAGAATATCCAACATGGTTAGCCAACATTGTGCCAGTACCAAAGAAGGATGGGAAAGTTAGAATTTGTGTCGACTACCGGGATCTTAACCGGGCCAGTCCCAAAGATGACTTTCCCTTACCGAACATACACATTCTTATCGACAACTGTGCCAAGCATGAGTTGCAGTCTTTGGTTGATTGGTTTGCCGGATATCATCAGATATGGATGGATGAGGAAGATGCATAGAAAACGACTTTCATCACGCCGTGGGGAATGTATTGTTACAAAATGATGCCATTTGGGTTGAAGAATGCTGGCGCCACCTATATGAGGGCCATGACTACTATCTTACACGACATGATACACAAGGAGATTGAGGTATATGTGGATGATGTCATCATCAAATCCAAGAAAGCCACTGATCATAGGGAAGACTTGAGAAAGTTCTTCAACAGATTGAGGAGGTGCAATCTGAAACTGAATCCCGCCAAGTGCGCAATCGGGGTTCCTACTGGAAAATTACTGGGTTTCATCGTGAGTCGTCAAGGAATAGAATTGGACCCATCAAAAGTCAAAGCCATTCAAGAATTGCCACCGCCAAAGAACAAGAAGGACGTGATGATTTTATTGGGAAGACTCAACTATATCAGTCGGTTCATAGCTCAGTCCACGGTCATTTGTGAATCCATCTTTAAAATGTTGAAGAAAGACGCTACTACTAAATGGACTGACGATTGTCAGAAAGCTTTTGATAGAATCAAGGAATACCTGTCAATGCCACCCGTCTTGGTTTCGCTCGAGCCAGGAAGACCTCTATTTCTTTATCTCATGGTTTTGGATGGAGCATTCGGTTGTGTTCTGGGACAACATGATGAAACGGGGAGAAAAGAGCAAGCCATCTACTATCTTAGTAAGAAGTTCACCCCATACGAGGCCTGGTATTCCTTATTGGAGCGCACCTGTTGTGCTCTGACTTGGGTAGCTCAGAATTTGAGGCATTATTTCTGTGCCTACACTACCTATCTCATATCAAGGATGGACCCGCTGAATTATATCTTCCAGAAGCCCATGCCTACAGGCAAGCTCGCCAAGTGGAAAATCTTGCTAAGTGAATTCGACATTGTTTATATGACTCGGAAAGAAATCAAGGGCCAAGCCATAGCAGATCACCTTGCCGAGAATCCTTTGGCAGAGAATACGAACCCCAGAAAATGTATTTTCCTGTTGAAGAAGTGTCCTTTGTAGGATAAGATATTACAGAATCCTACGATGGTTGGATGTTGTTTTTCGATGGAGCTGCAAATTTCAAAGGAGTTGGCATAGGAGCAGTCTTGGTATCAGAAACCGGCCAGCATTACCCGATAACTGCCAAGCTCAGATTCCCTTGCACCAACAATATGGCCGAATATGAAGCCTGCATCTTGGGGCTCAAGATGGCCATTGACATGAACATTTAGGAGTTGCTAGTGATCGGGGATTCAAGCTTGCTCATACATCAAGTTCGAGAAGAGTGGGCAACCAAGAACTCTAAGATACTCCCCTGCTTGCATCACATCCAGAAGTTAAGGAAACAATTCGCAAAGACAGAATTTCAGCACGTCCCCAGGGTCCAGAACGAGTTTGCTGACGCATTACCTACTCTGTCATCCATGATCCAACATCCAGATATGAATTTCATTGATCCCTTCTCAGTAAAGATTTATGATCAGCCAGCTTATTGTGCTCACATTGAGAAATAAGCGGATGGAAAACCATGGTTCCACGACATCAAAAAGTACTTGACAACAGTAGAATATCCAGAACTTGCCAATGCTACTCAGAAGCACACACTTCGGAGATTATCCAACAACTTCTTTTACAGTGGGGGAATCCTGTATAGGAGGACTCCTGACTTGGGTTTACTAAGGTGTGTCGAAGCAAAAGAAGCATCCAGACTATTGGATGAAGTGCACGCAAGGACCTGCGGCCCACACATGAATGGTTTTGTCTTAGCGAAGAAGATACTCCGAGCAGGGTATTTTTGGATAACTATGGAAACATATTGTATCTAGTACATTAGCAAATGCCATCACTGTCAGATACATGCAGATATGATAAAGGTGCCTCCAAACGAGCTTACTGCAACAAGCTCGCTATGGCCATTCGCCGCTTGGGGAATGGATGTCATCGGACCTATCAAGCCTGCTGCATCAAATGGGCACAGGTTCATTCTAGTGGAAATTGATTATTTCACCAAATTGGTTGAAGCAACATCATACAAGGTAGTGACTAAGAAAGTTGTGGCAGATTTTGTCCGTGACCGTATTGTTTGCCGATTCAAAATTTCGAAATCAATCATCACCGATAATGGTTCCAATCTCAACAGCGACTTGATGAAAGCAATGTGTGAGGCATTCAAGATCAAACACAATAATTCTACAACCTACATGCCTCAAATGAATAGAGCTGTAGAGGCAGCCAACAAGAATATCAAGAAGATACTAAGGAAGATGGTCGAAAGTCAAAAACAATGGCATGAGAAGTTATCACTCGGCTTACTGGGATACCGCACCACGGTCTGCACATCGATCGGAGCAACTCTCTACATGCTGGTTTATGGTACAAAGGCAGTCATCCCCGCTGAGGTAGAGATTCCCTCTTTGAAGATCATACAAGAAGTAGAGTTAGGCGATGCAGAATGAGTAAAAGGTCGCTACGAGAAGTTAGCCCTTATAGATGGAAAAAGGATGAATGCAGTTTGCCACGGTCAGTTGTATCAGAACAGAATGTTTAGAGCCTTCAACAAAAGAGTTAAGCCAAAGAAGTTTACACCAGGGCAGCTGGTGTTGAAGAAAATATTCCCACATCAAGATGAATCTAAGGGGAAATTCTCTCCCAACTGGTAAAGTCCGTACGTGGTTCACCAGGTTCTAACCGGAGGAGCCCTTATTCTTGCAGAGATGGACGGAGAAGTCTGGCCAAAGCCAATCAATTCAGATGCAGTGAAACGATACTATGTGTAACCACTTATGATTTCTTTAATGATGTCATTTGAACTACGCTTGATCTGATTCCAGTTTAAGAGGGGATACGTAGGCAGCCGTATGGGTTCGGTCACAATTTAATAAAAATTCCATTTTCTCCCTGCTATTGCAATTGGGGCAAAATTTTGAGGAGGACCCTCAAATTTCCGAAGTTAGTTTTCATCCACTCATCGCCAGGAATGCCACCTCAGAAACTGGGGCAGAATTTTGAGGAGCACCCTATAAATTCCGAAGTTGATTTTTCAGTCGTTCAGCGCAGCCGTCAGAAGTGTCAGCCCAATAAACTGGGGCAGAATTTTGAGGAGGACCCTCAAAATTTAGGAACAAGGAAGGTTGCAATGTCTTGAACCATGTCGCAGTCGTTGGTTCATCTAAAGAAAACTATTTTCTACTTACGTTATATTTACTAAATCATGCATAACTATTATTTGAATTGCTGTTGTTTAGCAATGCTACCCCAATAATACGCAACGCCGGAAGCCAGGGGAAAACAAACTAGCCTTTCCCCCTTTTTTTACAAAACTCACGATTTTTCTTTAGATGCAGGAACTCAACTTACAATATGGTTAGGAATATTATGTACACATACTTTCTCAAAAAATACAACTTCTCAGAATCATCACTTGTTCGTAATTGTTATCCGCACACAACCTCCCCAGCAGTCACGATATCGTAATCAGCTATCAACTAAGAAATCTCACTACTATCCATCCTTTTATTTTTTTGCATTGCATAAGGCTACCTTTCTGCCTTTCGAGACTAAGCACTGTCTCCATCTGCATCTGCATTGCATAAGGCTACCATTCTGCCTTTCGAGACTAAGTACTGTCTACATCTACATCTGCATTGCATAAGGCTACCTTTCTGCCTTTCGAGACTAAGCACTGTCTCCATCTACATCTGCATTGCATAAGGCTACCTTTCTGCCTTTCGAGACTAAGCACTGTCTCCATTTGCACTACCAGCATTGCATAAGGCTACCTTTCTGCCTTTCGAGACTAAGCACTGTCTCCGTATGCATTTTTTGCATTGCATAAGGCTACCTTTCTGCCTTTCGAGACTAAGCAATGTCTCCATATGTATTTTCTTGCGTTGCATAAGGCTACGTTTCTTCCTTCCGAGGTTAAACTCTACCTCTACCTGCATGGCTGAAATATAGCCACTTTATCTTTCTTGCATGGCTGAAATATCTCCACTTTTCACTTACATCATGCAATCAGCTGAAATATCGCCAAACTTTATTTAAATTCTACATCGGCTGAAAGATCGCCAGTTATATTTAAATCTCCATCATCATCTATACCTATACTTTCTGTCGGCTGAAATATCGCCATTTTACTTTTTACATCGATTAAAACATTGCCACTTTATTTAAAGTTTATATCGACTGAAATATCGCCATTTACATTTTTGCATCGGCTTAAACATCGCCTGTTTTATTTAAAGTTTCTGTTGGTTGAAATATCGTCATTTACCTTTTTGCATCGGCTGAAACATCGCCTGTTTTATTTCTGTCGGCTGAAATATCGCCATTTACATTTTTGCATCGGCTGACATACCGCCAAATCTTGCATTTCATGGGCTGAAATATCGCCAAACTATCTGAGGGCATCATTGTTCGGAGGCATCATCTTCATAGCCCGAGAACACCATGCCATGGCCCGAGGACCAACTTTATATCCTGCACAGCATTATTCAAAGGCATCAGGGTTCGGAGGCACCATTATCATAGCCTGAGAACATCATTTCGTAGCCTACGAATCCTTTATTTTGCACTTCATGGCATAGGACATCATGGTCCGAGGACATCATCCTAACCGTCCGAAGATATCATTAATGGTCCAACGGGAACTTGCATCACGTTTAATTTATGCACGATCTACACCCATATTACTCACTTATAGGTACACCGACTACCAACGACCATCTCAGCAGGAGCGATCCCGCTCCAATTCCCGCAGTCGATCAAGCTTCAAAATACCTCTTGCCCCCTAAACATCGTGTCCGTCTCTTCCGAATCTCCACCGGGATGTTCCGTCAATGGTTCTTGAACCGCATACGGCCTGATTCCTGTGAAACCAGGGATATGTAGGCAGCTCAGAAATTGGAGCCCGGTCAAATTCTTTTCAAATCACCACTTCCGGTCAAAATTGGCCATCATATCTTTACCCGATAACTCTTTCATTCTTCCCGGGTAAAGAGGGGCAACTGTTGATACCCAATTTTTCCCCTAAGTTTTTATACCCAACATTTTTCCAGAATAGCGTATATGTGCATATATAAGCACATCCAAAGGTTTTGGCATTTCTTTTAATTTTAAAACCAATTGATTGCCTATTTTAGTACAATAAAATCCAGTAATTATTTTCCAAAAACCATCATTTTAGGGGAAAAGCTTATTTTATTCTCATATTTATACCAAAATGTAATTAAGGTGATTTTGTTTTGCATATTTTTACGAATTTATTTGGTATTTTTAAAGTTAAATTGCATATAATTGCAATTATAGACTATTTTGTAATTGATAGCATTTTAAAATTATAAAATTAACCCCAGTATTTTTAAATTAATATTTATATAATATTTGTTTACCCAATACTTTTAATTTTCTTTTAAAACCGTTATTGCTATTTTTATAAAATAAAAAAAATAAAATGGGAAAAGTGGCTATTTACAATCTAGCCTCAATTGTATTTCAATTTCAGCCAATTTGGCACCCCAGTTCAACCCAACTCAGCCCCAAAATTGAGCCCAAATTACCCAGCCCAATTACCACTCTAACCCAACCCAGCACTTATTCAACCGACCCAGCCCATAACCCCTTTTAAATCCCGGCCATTGATCATTTAGATCAACGGCCACCGTTGCTTCTTACCTTTTTAATCCAAATGGACCTAATCCCTACCTCATTTCTCCTCAATCACCGCCTCTGAATCCCCTTACTCTCTCAACTCACCTCAAACCCTAGCCGCCGCCTCTCACTAAAAACCTAATCCATGGCTTCACAGGCTCATCGGAGGCCTATACCAGCCTCACATGGCTTCTGCGTGCTCGTTTCTAAGGTCCTATGACTAGATCTTGAAGGTTTTCGACCAAGCCTTGGCTCGATGACCGTTCTCCGGTCGTCTTCAACCTTTGTCCGGCCAGTCATGGCTATTCGAGTTCGACCTTCGGCTCTCCTGCTCAGATCGATGGTTTCCAAAGCCTTTCTCATCATCTGGGTTTCTTATGAAACCCTAATCTCTAAGGTTCCTTTGATTTACTTTTAGATCTACTCCGGATCTATGTGTGTGTGAACTTTCTATGTATTTTTCTCAAAGTTTCTTTAATTTTTGCTTTCAAAAAACTCTTTATTCTTCAACTAGGGTTTCATGTTAAATCTCTTCTCTAATTCTCGACATGTTTTACTGTGTTTTGCTTGTGAAGTTTTCTATCTGAGTTAGCATGTTGAAAACCCTAATTTTTTGGGATTTTGCTTAAGTTTCTTATTCTGTTTGTTAATATTCGTTTGATTTACCTTACTTTTTCTATCTGAGTTAACGCGTTAAAAACCCTAATTTTTGGGGTTTATCCGAGATTCTGAATCTGTTTATCTGCTTATTTCCTCTAAACTCGATTGATTTCGAAAACCCTAGTTTCTTTGGGGACTATTCGATTTCTTTGAAGTTGTTCAATATGATTCCTTTACTTCAACACTCTTTTCTTCATGTGACTCTTTTGGTTTTGAGTTCTTACTGTCGACGCCCCTTTTCCCTCGCAAAGCAAAAAATCAGGTTTACGACATTTGGGAAGACAACTCTATTCCCGTTTGGGGAATTGGGTTTTGGATTTTTGGAGAGTCGCCACCTAATGATTATAGTGCATTAGGACACTTTTTAGAATAATTAAAGATGAAAACCAAAGTTTGGGTAAGGGCTCGAATTTATCTCGAGGGGAAGGTGTTAGGCACTCCTCAAGATCCACTAGTGTGGTTCCCGGCCATGCTACAATTGTGTCTTTAAATGCAAACATGAATAAACAAGCAAGTATTGCAAATAAGAAGCATAAAAGGAGTGCTGAAATTCAAGAGGGAAACCGTTTTGTAAAAAGAGATACGCAAGTAAAGGAAATGGGTCAAACAATTGGTGCAAACAACTTAAAAAAGAAGTGTAAGAAACAAAAGTTGAAATAGCCTTTAAAAATCTGAAGATTATTAAACTAATAAAGAGGGAAGGGGTCCTAGGTTTATACATTGCATGGATCATTCGCACAACATCGGTACCCAATTGTATGCATAGTGTTATCGTGTAATCATCATCTCCATGTCTACCCTTCCCACCCCGTTTAAGGTATTAGAGTGCGGAATGGTATCACTTACTCATTGCATGCTGCTACCCGTCCCCATCCTATTAGTCCCGGAGGCAAATGGACTACTAATCCTAAAGGGAAGGGGGCTTAGGGCTTTTAGAGGTTTCAAAGGATAAAATGCTAAGGCGTCAACCGAAACAAATAGTTACAGACAAGAATGGGATACAGACAGGCAAGCAAGGCTCAAATTTGCCTCCATAAATCATTAAAAAATAGAGTTTAGCATGTCTTTCATGTACTGATTTTGGTCTTATTTAAATAAAGCGATGAGTGGACTGGTGCGAAAAGTCTACATTAGGCATACTCGAATGCAGTTGTTTGAAAACTGATATGATTGTCTTAAGTGTTAATTAGAACTAGGTGTGACATATACTGATTTTAGAAACAGATGCACAAACTAACAGGGGTTACTGATTTTAACGGGACAATACGAGTTTAACAGCTAGTATTATCTCTATTTAGATTTGAAACTTCCTATAGGCATGCTTTCTATATGAATAATGATTTGGACACCCTTTAGACATTAACAACATCCTAGGAGCATGGCTTCTATATGCAGTTTTTATTATTATTTATCTACAAATAGTTTGCCTGATGTCGTTTGCAGAATGCAGCTGTTTGGTAGACCATGTTTTATATGAAATTGCGAAACAATTAGGAACTAACCTATATGCAAGATATATATGCGTGTTTGCAGGAAACATGTGAGCATGATTTCTAGGCGTGAGTTTTGCAGAAATTAAAGTTTAAAAATCTATAGGCATGATTTCTAGGCGGATATGCATAAATGAAAGTTGAAAACCTATAGGCATGATTTCTAGGTGCGTTTGCAGAAATAAAAGAAAATTTAAACCTATAGGCAGGATCTATACCCTTGGTGCAGAAAGTAAATCCCATCCCCCCTTTTTTACTAAGTTTCCCGAGTTTATACAAGTAATCATAGCCCCAAAAGAAATAAACAGGAATCAAAAAATACATCAGAAAACCTCAGCTACATCCGAGCAGCCTAATTCAGACTTAATGCCTAATAATATGAGATTGAGCCACTACCGAGATCCAAATTTCCAAGCCTTCTCTCATCTAGGGTGTTTTAAAGATCCAAGGGATTTCAAGAATCCCAAGTAGTGCATACACCCAAGATATTCATAGAAATTGAGTTGTGCAGTGTGGAAGGGCCAGCCCTTATGTGTCCAAGTTCAGAGGGAGCTCCAAGGAACCAAGGCAAGGCTCACATAAGAGGGGAAGAACTTAAATTCTAGGAGTTGAGTGTAAGTACAATAGAAAAGGGTAGGGGGACTACCCAGGCAGGTTGGTGGTCATGCCCGGCCACAATATAGACTGGCACACCCCTGACCAAACCTATTATCAAGATTTTATGGAGTAAAGACCTACTGGAGGTCAAGCCATGGCCTGAACAATAATCAGAAATACTGGCAAGCCGAGGCTGTTACTCAGCTTACACACAATGAGGGAATAGGGATGGGAAATTGACAAGCATAGGACCCTAAAGGGTCCAGTTCATAGCCATGGATAATGATTTTAGGCATTGCCATGTTTCTGAACCATAACTTAAAGCATACAAAGGGGATATGAGGGTTTGGGATTCATAAAGTATCAAATACTTGATAAAAAACTGACAGGATGCACCTGTAAATTAAACATTAAATTACAAGGGAAGGGAAACATGTTACAGCATGCTAGGAACAAATATTAACCAAGGAAGACATGAACAGAAGTAGGCAGTAATGAAAAATATTGTTGTTGGGATATGTAAATTAACTGGGACATACCAGTAGAGAAAGAAAAAAGTGCAGAAGAAAGTAGAGTAAACAAAGTCTACAGCAGCAAAAGTAGCAAAAAGAGGGAGAGTTTTAAGTGAGAATGATTTTTGAACTCAGATTGCTTTTCTGTGTTCGTGTGTTCAAAGAAAAGGGAGGAGGGTATTTATAGCTTTGAAAATGTGTAGAGAAATAAGGTAACAAGTACAAATCACAAATATGGCATGGTCACAAATCAGAATCAAATTAGTATAAGACTCCCCTTTAATCAGGGGATTCTTATTCAAACGGATGCTACCAGGATCCAAATAAGGAAAGGGAGAATAGGCCTTGTAAATAGAATGGTTGTTGCCATAAAAGAAGCAGTAAGGTAATACAATAGGTATTTAAGTCTAAGTTCAGGATTGTACTTATTTTTGGAAAGGGTTTAGTAAGGCCAAATAAAGAAAGAGGATCAATTAACCCTTGACAGGCGAGTAAAAATCAGAATTTCATGAACGGAAAAGTTTGAAATCAATTATGAGTTTGAAAATAAATCAAAGAAGGGACTCAGTACATAAATGAATGCACAAGTGATAATCATGCGAGGCCAAGCTATGGCAAGAGAAAACAGCATATAGTAATAGCATAGAGAAAATATTCGAAACATGCAAGTTAGGTCTCGGTGGTTTAGTAATAGAGAAAAGGGTCAGGAGCGTGCAAAGAGCCGAGTGAAAATCATAGTCGAGTTTGACAGGTAGCAAGAACTCGGAACAAAAAAAAATCACATAAAGGAAAAGAGATGCTGAAGCAAAAGAATCAAATTGAGCAATTTTAAACAGACGATTTGCACAAACAAACTCAAAGGGCTTGAATAGTCCCCAAAGAACTAGGGTTTTCGAAATCAGTCGAGTTTAGAGGAGATAAGCAGATAAACACACAAACAGTCTCAGAATCTCAAATAAACCCTAAAAATTAGGGGTTTCACCACTTAAGCAGTAAATCAAATGAACATTAACATGTAGACTCAGAAACTCAAACAAATCTCGAAAATTAGGGTTTTCAATACCAACTAGTCCTAGAGATGCTAAGCAGATGAATTGATCAGACTCAGAAACCCTAATTTAAAATCAAAGGGTTTTAAGAAAGGAAATTTGGGGAAAAGCTTTAAATGTGACATATAGCATAGATCTAGCACAGATCTAAACGAATAAACAAAAAAGAACCTTGAATAGGCTAGGGTTTTTGAGAACCCTAAAGGACGAGAAAGGCTTGGAAAATACGAGATCATATCTGAGTCTATAAGGTCGGAACCAGGCTCGGGAGGTTAAGATATGTCGGAACACGACTGGAGATGGCTGAAAACCTTGAATCGACGAAGGTTTGGGTGAAGATCCTCTAAGACTGGCCTCGAATCTTCAGGCATCATGCATGTGAGAACAGTAGGAGGTGTGTATAGGTCGTCCATGGCTAGAGCAGCCATGGATTTTGGGGGATTTGAGGTCGAAGAGGGGTAGGCGGTGATTAGGGTTTTGAGAGCGTTTGAAAGCGTTTGAGAGAAAAGAGGAACTAGAGGCGGCGTATCTGAGAGAATAGGGTTGGGTTTGAGGGTTGTTTGCAATTAAAAAGGAAGCGAGAGATCTGGGCTATTGATCAAAATGATCAACGGCTCAGATTTTGAAGAACCAGACGGGTTCGGGTTATTGAATCAAGTGTTGGGTTGGCATGGTAGTTGGGCTGGGCAATTTGGGCTTGAATTTGGGGGTGAATTGGGGTGCAAAAATAGGCTGAAATTGCAACATAATTGAGGTTAAATCGTAAATAACTACTTTTCCCATTTTTATTTTATAAAATAGCAATAATGATTCTAAAAACAAATTACATGTACTGGGTAAACAAATATTATATAAACAATAGTTTAAAAATGTTGGGATTGATTTTATAATTATAAAATGCTATCAATTACGAAATAGGCTATAAATGCAATTTAGCTTTAAAAATGCCAAATGAATTTGTAAAAATGTGCAAAAATCACCTTAATTATATTTTGGTATAAATATGAGGATAAAATAAGTTATTCACCAAAATAATAATTTTGAGAATAATTATCGGATTTTATGATATAAAAATAGGCAATAACTTGGTTTAAAAATCATTAAAAAAATGCCAAACCCTTGGGCGTGCTTATATATGCACATATATGGTATTTTGGATTTATTTTGGGTACAAAAATACGTAGGGAAAAATTGGGTATCAACAGCTGCCCCTCTTTACCCGGGAAGGATGAAAGAATTGTCGGGTAAAGATATGATGGCCAATTTTGATCGGAAATGGCGATTTGAAAAGAATTTTGACTGAGCTCTGGTTTCTGAGCTTCCTACATATCCCTGGTCTTACAAGAATCAGGCCACATGTAGTTCAGGAACCATTGACGAAATATGCCGATGGATATTCGAAACGACGGACGCGATGTTTAAAGTGAGAGAGGTGTTTCTAAAAATCGATAGGCTGCGGGAACCGGAGCGGGATCGCTCCTGCTGAGATGGTTATTGCCAGCCGGCGTACCTGCAAATAAGCAATACGAGCGTATATCGTGCATAAACTTAAACATGATGCAAGTTCCCGTTGGACAATGAATGTTGTCCTTGGACGGTTAGGATGACGTCCTCGGACCATGATGTCCTGGGCCATGAAGCGCAAAATTAAAGGATTTGTAGGCTATGAAATGATGTTCTCGGGCTATGATAATGGTGCCTCCGAACTATGATGCCTTTGAATAATGCTATGCAGGATATAAAGCGGGGTCCTCGGGCCATGGCATGGTGTTCTCGAGCTATGAGGATGATGCCTCCAAACAATGACGCCCTCGGATAGTTTGGCGATATTTCAGCCCATGAAATGGAAGGTTTGGCGGTATTCCAACCGATGCAGAAGCATAAATGGCGATATTTCAGCCGACAAAAATTTAAATAAAAACAGGCGATGTTTCAGTCGATGCAAAAATGTAAATGGCGATATTACAGGAATTTAAATAAAACAGGTGATGTTTTAGCCGATGTAAAAAGTAAAATGGCGATATTTTAGCCGACAAAAAACATAAGTATAGATGATGATGGAGATGAACTCACAATCTTTCAGCCGATGTAGAATTTAAATAAAGTTTGGCGATATTTCAGTCGATTGCAAGATGTGAGGTGGCGATATTTCAGCCATGCGAGAAAGATAAAGTGGCGGTATTTTAGCCATGCAAGTGGAGGTAGAGCTTAACCTCGGAAGGCAGAAACGTAGCCTTATGCAGATAATGCAAGATGGAGACAACACTTAGTCTCAGAAGGCAGAAAGGTAGCCTTATGCAATGCAAAAATGCAGATGGAGACAGTTCTTAGTCTCGGAAGGCAGAAAGGTAGCCTTATGCAATATAGATAATGCAAATGGAGACAGTGCTTAGTCTCGGAAGGCATAAAGGTAGCCTTATGCAATGCGAGAATGCAGATGGAGACAATGTTTAGTCTCGAAAGGCAGAAAGGTAGCCTTATGCAATTCGAGAATGCATATGGAGACAACGCTTAGTCTCGGAAGGCAGAAAGGTAGCCTTATGCGATGCAGGAAATGCAGATGCAGACAAAGCTTAGTCTCGGAAGGCAGAAAGATAGCCTTATGCGATGCAGAAAATGCAGATGGAGACAACGCTTAGTCTCGGAAGGTAAAAAGGTAGCCTTATGCAATGCAGGAAATGCAGATGGAGACAACGCTTAGTCTCGGAAGGTAGAAAGGACACTTCTTCATCAGGAAAATACGTTTTCAGTGGTTCTTATTCTCTGCTAATGGGATTCTCGGCAAGGTGATCTACTATAGCTTGACCCTTGATTGTTTTCTCAGTCACGTAAACAATGTCGAATTCACTCAGCAAGATTTGCCACTTGGCGAGCTTGCCAATAGGCATGGGCTTCTAGAAGATATACTTAAGCGGGTCCATCCTGGATATGAGATAAGTAGTGTCGGCACAGAAATAATGCCTCAATTTCTAAGCTACCCAAGTCAGATCACAACAGGTGATCTCGAATAAAGAATACCGGGCCTCGTACGGGGTGAACTTCTTACTAAGATGGTAGATGGTTTGATCCTTCCTCCCTGTTTCATTATGTTGTCCCAGAACATAACCGAATGCTCCATCCAAAACCGCGAGATAAAGTAGTAGAGGCCTTTCTGGCTCGGGCGGAACCAAGACTGGCGGTGTTGATAGGTATTCCTTGATTCTGTCGAAGGCTGTCAGACAATCGTCAGTCCATTTAGTAGCAACGTCTTTCTTCAGCATTTTAAAGATGGGTTCACAAATGACCGTGAACTGAGCTATAAACTGACTGATATAGTTGAGTCTTCCCAAGAAACTCATCACATCCTTCTTGTTCTTTGGCGGTGGCAATTCTTGAATGGCTTTGACTTTTGATGGGTCCAATTCTATTCCTCGATGACTCACGATGAAACCGAGTAATTTTCCAGCAGGAACCCTGAATGCACAATTGGCGGGATTTAGTTTCAGATTGTACCTCCTCAGTCTGTTGAAGAACTTTCTCAGGTCTTCTATATGATCAGTGGCTTTCTTGGATTTAATGATGACGTCGTCCACATATACCTCGATCTCCTTATGTATCATGTCATGAAAGATAGTGGTCATGGCTCTCATATAGGTGGCGCCAGCATTCTTCAACCCAAATGGCATCATTTTGTAACAATACATTCCCCACGGCGTGATGAAAGCTGTTTTCTCCGCATCTCCCTCATCCATCCATATCTGATGGTATCCGGCGAAACAATCAACAAAAGACTGCAACTCATGCTTGGCGCAATTGTCGATAAGAATGGGTATGTTTGGCAAGGAAAAGTCGTCTTTGGGACTGGCCCGGTTAAGATCCCGGTAGTCGACACAAATTCTAACCTTCCCATCATTCTTTGGTACTGGAATGATGTTGGTTAACCATGTCGGATACTCCACTACCCTGATAATCTTGGCTTTGACTTGCTTAGTAACCTCTTCTTTGATTTCCAAACTCATGTCGGGCTTGAATTTCCTGAGCTTCTGTTTTACCGGCGGACAGGTTGGATCTGTTGGCAGTTTGTGAGCTACAATGGACGTGCTGAGACCAGTCATATCATCATACGACCAGGCGAATATGTCCTCTTATTCCCTTAAAAACTCTGTATATTCTTCCTTTTCTAATGGCGACAAGTGAACACTAATGCGAGTTTCTTTGATATTTTTCGTATCTCCCAAATTAATAACCTCAGTTTCTTCCAGATTAGACTTAGGTCTATTCTCAAAATTCTCAACTTCTCTGACGACCCCTTCAGGTATCTCATTTTTTTCTGAGTCTATGTCCTTGTGTTGCGTTGTTTCGTTGCAAGTCACAATTGTTTGTTCATCGTCAAGATAAACTGAAATGCTTAAATTCATAATTGTTTGAAACATCATAGCTCTTTTCGAAGTTAAAGACAATGCATAAAGAAAATCAACTAGTAGAGTAAGCTAAAAATGAGATGCATGGTGCTTTTGTTTAGCCTTGATACCCCGAAGCCTTCCGGGCCCTGACGGTCCTAATTGACCAATTGTTGAGGCAGTCTCCCCTGTTCACAACTATTATGGAAGGGCCTTCCTCCCCTTCCTCCTCGAAAAGAACACAACAATCCATATCATCATCCTCCAGAAATAGATTCTTCATGGCTGCCAACGCTTCGTCTTCCTCTGACCCATATATATAGTATCTGTTTGCTCTAGGCTGGTTATTGAAATCTCCAATGGATAGTAGGGACTGCGCCATGGTGGCGACCAGCTCTGGAATTCTTCCCAAGTATAGTCGTACCCAAAGCCAAATGTAGTACCATGCTTCCTTAGTTTGACACTTCCAATTCAATACTCTTTAAGACAACCGGGAGTTCAATACTCTAACATACATCACTTACTTCCAATTTAATACTCTTTAAAACACCTTGAGTTCAATGCTTACACCCTCAATTACTTTACTCTCACATTCTCATCTGAGTTTCTTCTAGCTGTTTGCTTGCAATTTGGGCTTTACTACAGCTTTTTCTCTTCTTATTTCCTGAAACTGGTATGTTCTAATTTTGTTTTCAGCCTCATCCATATGTGTTTATTTTACAATTTCTACAATCTTGTCTACTTTGCTGTTTATGTTCAGTATTGAATGTGATATTCTCTTTGCATCTGCTGCTGTTATGAATTCCCCCATACCCTTACTCCCTACTATGTGTTTGAGTTAAGGTTGAGGCATGCAGTATCCAAATTGCTGCTCATGTCTGGACCTGATCCTTAATAGATCCTAACTCCTAAACAATATGGCTAACAGGTTGGTTAGGGGTGTGCGTCCTAATTGCTGGGTGACCACCAGCCTACCATGTCCTTCCCTAAATCCCCTCTATGCACTTGCACTCTCTCTTAGATTCTAAGTTTTGCCCCCTCCTATGAGCCTTGGTTCTCTTTGAACTTGGATATTTGAGGGTTGGCCCTTCCACACTGCACTATACTTAATTCTGCAATATATTTGTGGTGTAAGAACTGCCCGGAGTCCATCTGGGACTCTTAGGGAACTTTGGCACATCCCAAATAAGAGAAAGACTTTGGAAATCCTGATTTTTAGAGTTGGGTCATCTCATATTTTAGACCTTGAGTTTGAATTAGGATCCTTGATTGTATTTTAATTTCTGATGTAATTTTACTTTTTCTTGATTCATTCTGGTATGTAATAATTTGTAATAACATATGGGGTTTTGGTGAAAAGGGTAGGGTCACTCATGTATGCAAAGGGTAGACAAATTTCTGCACTTCTGCATATATAGAAACCATGTCTTTAGGGTTCTACACTCATATCGATGCCATGACTACGGGCTTCTGCACTCTTGCATCATATAGATAACCTGTCTATAGGATCTTTTAAATTTTGCATAAACATCTATCACTAGGCAAACAATTTATAGGTTTAAATAACAAATTGCATTCTAGATATCATGCCTATAGGACCCTTGCATTTCTATAAATGTTTTAAAACCTATTACACTTAAAAAGCATGTCTATAGGGGTAATCAATTGAATCTGAATCGTCTACAAGTCTAAAATTAGTAGTAACATTACTCAATATCTACGGAACTTATGTTTTTCTAGAATTAGCAAGCCTTCTTTAAATCAATATACTTCCACATTCTTAGATATCATGCCTATAGGTGTCACCTAGGTAAGCCATTAGGTAATTGATTAACTGCATCAGTCTTTGATAATTACAACTAGGGGTAAACCTAATTCGGACTTCTTATCTGAGAAATATGTGATAAATCAGCTTGCCTTAACACTTTAAATTCAATTCAAACCATAACCAGTACATGCAAGACATGCTAAACAATTTGTCTTTGAGTGAGGAGGCCTGTCTGAGCTTTTTTTTAGCTGCTATGTGTTTCCCATGTCTACCTTATGTGTTTTTGTTTGTCGCCTTAGAATTTTATCCTTTTAAACTCTGAAAAGCCCAAATCTCCCTCCCCTTTAGGACTAGTAGTCTGAAATGCCTCCGGGACTAATAAGATTTGGATGGGTAATAGCATGCAATAAGTAATGAGGCTATTCCGCATTTGATACCTTAACGGGGTGGTAAGGGTAGATATGGATATGATGACCACGCGATAACACCACGTGTATAAACGGTTACCGGGTGTTATGTGGGGTGATCCATATTATTTATAAACCTAGGACCCCCTTCCCTTTATTTTTTTATTACTTTTAAAAATGTTGAAACTCCTTTTTCTCAAATTTCATCTCCTTTGCTTCTTTAAATCTTAACTTATTTGCAATCACAATGCGACAACCCCTCATATTTGAAACCTTTATTTGCTTATTTATTGTTTGTACTTAAAGTCACAATTGTAGTATGGCCGGGAACCACACTAGTGGATATTGAGGGGTGCCTAATACCTTTCCCTTGAGATAATTCTAGCCCTTACCCAAACTCTGGTTTTCTAAATCAAAAACCTCTTAGTGTCCTAATGCACTTAATTATTAGGTGGCGATTCTTCAATTACAAAAACCCAAATTCCCAAGAGGGAACAAGTTGTCCTCCCAAAATGTCATAAACCCGATTTCGCGAGAAAAAGGGGTCATCGACAGCATGGCGACTCCGCTGGGGAATTCTTTAGGCTTTTACCATTTCATGTTACTTGTGACTTTACTGCTTCTTTATTGCTTTTGTTTAATGTCTTTATCTCTTCTTCTACTACGAAACTGACTTGACTCTTTGTTTCTTTTCTTTATTTCTCTTAATGCTTTCTTTTATCGCTTTCCTTTAATATTGTTGTAATTATGAGTAATTATTGTAGTTATTACTTTATGAACGTGCAAATACAAGACAACTTCTTTAATTCTTGTAACTGCATATTCAACATCATATTTCACTCGTTCCAAACAAAATACCATAGTAACGCTTATAATGAGTGGTTGCGCCCTTTCGATATCATTACCTCCTAAATTTGGCAAAGGCATATTTGCGGTAAAACCAGTCGATCAACTGTGTAGTCGACGGTTTCGTGCCTTTCCTTCTTGAGTTTTTCGCTCAAGGGCACCAGTCTAATACCCCATAGAAACCCTACTTTGTTTAATTGTGCATGCATCACTGTCAAAACCTAGTCAAGTCAGTTATGCTGTCCGCATAATGACTCTTTAAGATAAGCCTTGTCCAAAGTCTACCGGGTTTCCTTGGAACCCAAACGGACACTACCACATCTGTGCATTTATTTGGAGAACGAAATGTTGCTTATGCCAATTATTGATATTTAAATAGTCAATTCCGGGGGGGGTAAGGGCCTAACACTTTTGTTTTTCAGAAAATGAGGCACGAAGTCCCCAGATTCGGCATGGTCACCAACATCCACCCGAAATTGTTAAACTGGTTGGAATATCTTCATTCCAGTGATCAGAACCTTGTCCGAAAATACTTGGGAAATTTACCTTCTCCTCTGGAAATCCAACCAAATAACAAAATTATTGAAGCTGCTACCCTGTTCTAGGATTGCGATACGTCTGTGTTTCGCTTCGGGGAGATCCAGATGACACCCCTACTAGATGAAAGAGGAGGAATAGTTGTATACCATGGTAAACTCCGGGTCTGCTAATGCCAGAAAATCGCAAGGGTCGAGGTCTTTTCAAGATGACGGGTCTAAATAAGAATCCGGATCTAACTTGCCTGAAGGAGTCGTACATTCCCTTTGAATATTTGTACGAAAGATACGGTCACACAAATCTTATCGTACTTACCCTGAGGAGTTCCCCCTTACATTATTGGGGCATATCCACCGAAGGGTCTTTGTCTTTATGTTTTGCTTCTTGGGGATGATAGTATTTCCTATGAAGAAGGCTAGGATCCATACCAGACTAGCCATGGTCAGCAAGACCTTAATGGAGGGAATTGGTGGGCAGCCATTTGGCATAGTGCCCATGATTATTGCAAAGATATACCAAGCCCCAAAAAAGTGTCAGCAGGGAGCCAAGCAGTTCGAGGGTTGCAACTTGTTGCTCTAAATTTGGCTTATAGAGCACCTCCCAAAGGGTGAATATCGACAAGAGATCCAGCGTAGGGATTGGGATGATCATATCACCTTCCATCAGCCCAGGCGAATGAACTATATGCCTAATATGTTTTCTCAACCAGAAGAAACCAAGGGATGGGTAGAGCTGTTCGAAAATCTGAAAGAGGACCAAGTACAATGGATGTTCGAATATTTCCCTACTGAAAAGTTCATTGCTCGATCTAGGGATGCACCGTTTATTATACTCATCGGTTTGAGAGGAACTTATCCTTATGTCCCTCTCTGAGTCATGATACAGGTAGGTAGGAAGCAAATCATACCAAGGGTCGACAAGATGAGTCACTTCCGGGCCGAATTTCAAGATGATGACAGCTATTACAAGTGCTAAGCCCAACATATGTGGCACTGTAAAATCATCATGGGAAGAGATATTATTGAGCCGGACAGGTAGCATGGCGGTTATATGCCATACTGTTCAAGCTGGCTGGAGGATAATCATAGTGGTTTGGGTCAACACAGGTTTGTTCGAGATCATAGGATCATCGACAAGAAGGCTGAAGCACAGGTTAAGTACAACCAATTGCGCAAGCAGATTCAAGGATGCGAAAGTGAGCACCGGGAAATTCAAGAAGCCAACCAAAAACTGATTGAAGAGTGGAAAGACATGGCTGTCAGCACCAACAAGCAATTGGGGTACTTGGAGTGGGGTTTAGTAGAGATAGAAAGGAAATTCATTAAGAGGATCGAAGACTGCCAGAATACTGAGGGAAACGAAGGTGGACACCTGGCCAGAGCCTACTTACTTCTAGGAGTTCGTGAGCTGGTGAAGCTGTTCGACTGAGCCAAAGATGCCGATTCTAGGTAAGGTCCTTCTGGGACCAAGTAGTTAGGATCCCTTTTCTTTTGCCTTAAATGTAATACGCCCAATGGCCATTAGTGACATTTTATCTCTGCTATTTTAGTGTTGTTTTGGGATTCATTTTATTTTTATCAATAAAATGAGTCATTTAGCATTATAAGTTCTCCAAATCAACTTGTCGCTAGGCCTACCTTGGGCACAATGAGGCTCCAAAATTATGACACGATTTATATTCTCGCACTATGTGTTTAAATATCGTAACTTCTTTTTCTTATAATCCTCACTTAATTGTTTTACTTTTTGTTTTATTCCCCTCCCCAAAGGTTAGTTCGTGCACTCTGGCGTCATTATCATATTCCACAAGACCCAAGGGCCCTCTACCTACTCCTCCTCCTAGTCCTGTCAGAAACGGGAACAAGGGAAAAATGGAGGATTTGAGCAATATCAGAAAAGAAAACTCAGTCGAACGGGTAGAGGTTACTCAAGGTATTCAGGTTTCCAAGAAAAGTGATTCCCAACTCAAGCAGAAGTTGTTGAAATTTCAAGAAGAACTTGACCAAGTTCAGAACTTGGCA
The DNA here is from genome assembly GCA_026770625.1 of Nicotiana glauca. Classification (NCBI taxonomy): domain Eukaryota; kingdom Viridiplantae; phylum Streptophyta; class Magnoliopsida; order Solanales; family Solanaceae; genus Nicotiana; species Nicotiana glauca. The sequence continues at coordinate 46,239 of MU722047.1, forward strand.
AGCATGTAATTTTCCCTCACCACCCCAGATGTCAACTTTCCCAACACTCAAAACCCCACAACTCCACAAAACATCCTGAAACCACAAAACCAACTCGCTCCCTATCACCACTGTAACACTTGCCACACTTCCAACAACACCTCACTGCTTATCCCTGAATCGCTGAACTCTACAAATGATCATCTGCACACTCACCATAACACCCCCATCTATGTGGAAACCATACCACATTTTACTCAACCCATTTAAGCATACCTGAGTCTGATGGCAAAGACTCGCTTATCAGGAATCTGGCCGCAGAACTCAAGAAGCTGACTAGCCGAGTTCACGGTGTTGAATGAAGCAAGAAAATCGAGGGATTGAACTACGAAGACCTTTACATACAACCAGATGTCGAACTGACCGATGGATGCAAACCTCCCAAGTTTGAGATATTTGATGGCACAAGGGATCCCAAAGTCAATTTGAGGACATACTGCGACAAGCTGGTCAGAGTAGGAAAGGATGAAAAGATTCACATGAAGCTTTTTATGAGAAGTCTAAAAGGAGATGCTCTATCTTGGTACATTAGCCAAGACCTGAAGAAGTGGACGAATTGGGTAAGCATGGCGTCCGATTTCATGGACAGGTTCAGATTTAACACGGAGAATGCGCCAGATGTATTCTACATCTAGAACTATTTAGAATAGTGATAATAAACCTAAATTAAATATATACGCTAAAATGTGTAAAATCTTGGGGAGTGTAAAAAATTACATGTCAACAACTGCCCCTCTTTGACTGAAAAAGCGAAGAGTGTTCAGATAAAGAATGACAAGACAGGTTTTTTGACCCGCCCTTTATTTAGAAAGACCAAAAACTAAGAGAAAGGAGAATGTGACCGAGCCTTGGTATTTGAGCTACCTACATATCCTTGGCTATAAAGGAATCAGACCACGTGTAGTTCAAAAGTGAATGAGGTGATAGAGTATACCGAAGTGGAGATCCTATTAAGGTTTCGTTGAGGTTCCGGTCCATAGTCCCATTATTACATCAAAATCAAAATTAAAAAGACTAACTCAGCCTATCAGCTATGAGTTACAAGATTCCTATCTATGAGTCTTTTAAAGCTTGATCTTGAGTCTTGGTTGGTTCTTCATGCAGTCTTTGGTATGAATCTTGATGTTTGTTAGTTGCAGGTGTTAGTTCATTCTTCCACGGCTTCTTCGGATCAGGATCGGACATGCAGTGCTTGTGACTTCAACCACGTCTTGAGCAGTTCACATCTTTCATCTGATTCTACATTTGGATTTACATCCCCTTTTTCTTCTTCTTTTTTCTTTTTTCTTTTTGAATTGTGACTTATTCTTTTGGTTATCTTGGACTGTCGACTCGCAATTTTAAGATGAGCTTCCGCTACTTCTATCTTGAATTGAATTCTGAAATGACTTCCCTCGTTCTCTAGGTGGGCGCCTCCTAGTGACTTGAAGCTTTACATGACTCTTAAATGAATTCTGAAACGAGTTCCCTTATTCTCCAGGTGGGCGCCTGCTACTACAACAAACAAACAAAAGAAAAGAAACTTTTGTGCCCCATTTTGTACTAGGAAGATTTATGAGTTGTTAGCAAAACTATAAATCACTTACGTTGTTGATGAAGGATGCAATAATGAGAGTAAAATTAATGACTCGACTAGGATGTGCGTCTCCTAAAAGTAATTGAGCTTGTGGAAAACTTATAAACTAAGCTTGACTCAAGTAAAGACTGGCCCTATTCTCCAGGAAGGGCCCCTGATTTCAAGAAAACTAAATATTGATAACTTAAGAAAACAAAAATTGACCCCCCCTCAGACTTCATCCTAGGAGAAAGTTCATCAAACTAGATCTTCTATCTTAGGAAAAAAATTCATCCGACTAAGATTTTTATCCTAGGATAAAGTTCATCAAACTAGGTCCATTTTTGTTATCTTACGAGAAAGATTCAGCAAACTAAGATTTCTGGAGAAAGATTTATCAGACTAAGATTTCTATCCTAGGAGAAAATTCATCAAACTAGGTTTTCTATCTTGGAAGAAAGATTCATCAGACTAAGATTTCTATTCTAGGAGAAAGTTCATCAAACTAGGTCTACTATCTTAGGAGAAAAATTAATCGGACTAAGATTTTGATCCTAGGATAAAGTTCATCGAACTAGGTCCATTTTTTGTTATCCTAGGAGAAAATTCATCAGACTAGGATTTCGATCCTAGGAGAAAATTCATCAGACTAGGTTTACTATCTCAGGAGAAAATTCATCAGACTAATTTTTTTATCTTAGGAGAAAGATTCATCAGACTAAGCCTTTGATCCTAGGAGAAAATTAATCAGACTAAGATTTCTACCCTAGGAGAAGTTCATCAGACTAGGTCTTCTATCGTAGGAGAAAGATTCATCAGAATAAGACTTTGATCCTAGGAGAAAGATTCATCAGGCTAGGTTTTTTTTGTTATCTTAGGAGAAAGATTCATCAGATTAAGAATTCTATCCTAGGAGAAAGTTCATCAGACTAAGATTTCTATCTTAGGAGAAAATTTCATCAAACTAAGGAGTTTATCCTAGGAGAAAGTTCATCAGACTAGGTCTTCTATCTTAGCAGAAAGATTCATCAGACTAGGATTTCGATCCTAGGAGAAAATTCATCAGACAAGGTCCTCTTTTTTGTTATCTTAGGAGAAAGATTCATCAGACTAAGATTTATATTGGGAGGAAAATCCATCAGACTAGGACTTTTTATCCAAGGAGGAAAAATTTGAAGACCAATGGCAAGATTTTATGCACAATAGCAAGACAAATAAAGGCAAAGATTTGAGAAACTTCCCTTTGTAGTCTCTTCTCTTCTTTTCTGAGAAAGATTCATCAGACTAAGATTTATATTGGGAGGAAAATCCATCAGACTAGGACTTTTTATCCAAGGAGGAAAAATTTGAAGATCAATGGCAAGATTTTATGCACAATAGCAAGACAAATAAAGGCAAAGATTTGAGAAACTTCCCTTTGTAGTCTCTTCTCTTCTTTTCTTTTCCTTCTCTTTTTTTGTTTTTTTTTTTTTTTGTTTTCTTTTTTTTTCTTTTTTTTGAACCACTTTCCTTGCACTGCTTTGTTCCTGTTTCACACTAAGAAAGATTTGTCACTTTAGAAAATGGTGGTCAGTTTGTGGCCTTGAGTCTTCATTATCTTAGCTTCTGCTAGATCATCTTGAATCGGTCTCAAAAGACTTTTGTTCTGTACCAACTCTGATTGTTTCACACCCAGTACCATTTGTATTTGCGGCTCAATCAACCTTATCCCAACTGGAGATCTTTGCTTAGGTGAAATTTTCTGATATCTTGAATGACTTCCTGCTTTTGAGCAATTTATCTGTCAGAGAGAATCACTAGTTATCTTTGCGTGCGCCAAGTAGGATGACAAAAGTCTTTTGGAGGGAGCTTTTGCATGAATCCTCAAAGCATGTTGACAGTAAAAACCGAGTATGCTAGCCAAATTTATTTTGTGCAACTGAAAAGCTGGTAGCAGATTATGAAATCTTTTCTTGCTTGTTTTGACAAGGACGGACTCAGAGTGAAGGATACAATGATGCAAAGAAACAAGTATTAACAAGAAACGCCACTGTCAGAAGGACGGAAGGAAGAGTTTTTTTTTCTTTTTTCTTTTGTTTTTGCTTTCAATTACTAGCTTAATGATCATGACATGTATTTTGGACTTAACAGCTTGATCTATCAAACTGATCTAAACTTTCCTTTTACCATTCCTATGACCTTTGAAGTCGGGCTTGTTCATTCCAATTCTTTGCATCAGCTTCACGACTCACTTTCAACTAATGGTTCCTCGAGAGATTTTCACCAAAAAACTTCTCTCATTTATTTATCTCTACTCACCGTCGTCTTACTGTGCCCGTGAAGGTTTTCACTAGCAAGAATCTCATTTTTTCTTTCTCTATTTTTTTTGGTTGCTTTCTTGAGCAACTTGATAGTGTTCTATGTCGTATGATAACCGTTGCTCATTGCATGCTTCTCTTGCCATTCTTGAATGCATATCGGGAGGTCTTTATTTGGAAGGATTTTGAATAGGGTTGGAAAGAAAGGACGTCATGAAGGCTCAAAATAGAGTCAAAGTAAAGTGGGGTTATGGACTTACAACTCTTGGAATCGACTCTTTCAAAAGTGAAATAAAATCTCTGCCCCAGTTTCATTTATTGGGGATTTTTTTGGGGATTTTTCGTTTTTTTATTTCTTTTTTTTTTCTTCTTATTTGGGTTAGACCAAACCGTAAGGCTGTCTACGTATCCTTTTTTTAAAGGAATCAAGTCAAATGTTGTTCAAACATCTGACCTAACTATTTTTTCATCTTTCTTTCTTTTTCTTTGTCTTTTTTTGTCTTTTTTTTTTCAAAATAAGTTGTCCCACCTTCTATTTCCTGGGGCATGGACATTTGACAGTTCTTTTCTTCCTCATTTTTTCACTTCAACTTTCTAAGAATTGCCCCCATTTTATTCTCTTGGGACATGGACTTTTCTTTTCTTTTTTTTCTTTTGTTTCACTTGAACTTTAAAAGAGCTTCCCCAGTTTGTACTCCTGGAGCATGGACTTTTATTATTATTTTATTTGTTTTCATTTTTTTTCCTTTTGACTCTAAACTTGATTCCAAAAAATGGTGGTCAAAGAAAAAAATAGGCTTAAAGGGAAGACAAAGGGTATAAAGTGTTTGGGTAGCAGAAAAAGGGCCTCCCATCCTCGAGAACGCCAAACATAGTATCTTTTCGTGATCACAATATTGACGAACATGTCTATCTTCTTGGTGTATCGTGGTTACTAGACACTTCACATCCCTTAATGTAAGACTTTCCAACAAACTTCAATTGATTAAACATCCTCAAGCCCGATCTTCACAATGATTTGAAGGTGAATTTTACTCGACCTTAATTACAAATTATTTTAACTCCTTATTCATCCTCAAAAGTTTTTTTTAGGTTATCCAATTCCAGATTAAACCAGTTTCTAAGAGCTGGCCAAAATTTTCGCATGCATGTCATATCATTAGAACTAGCGAGAAAAGAACAAAGAACAGAATGACACAAAAGAACAAATTGTATTTGATTGAGTAAAGGATGAAAGGGTTTGAAAACAAGACAAACAACCTAAAATCCGAGTTGCAACCCTAAAATAACCTGTATAATGAAAATAGTAACAGAATAGACAGGCAAGACTCACACAAATAGAATGGAGGGATGGAAAGGTTAGACTCAATAAAATAAATAACATCTGGATGACAACCCTAAAATAACCCAGATAGTAGAAAAAACATCAAAACAAACTACCAAGATTCCTTCCTAGTGAGGAGAGAATGACTTTTTAATTGCTAAGTTTGACATTTAGCCACAAATTTACTCATCAGAATCACCATGTCCTTCTCTAATTTCAGTCGGCAAGTTCCCGAGAGGATTCTCATACTCCATGTCACCAGGTATCATCCCCACAAAGTGTGCATCATCATGTGCAGGTAAAGGATTCTACGTGATGTTCTGGGTGTCACTGTCCCAGATCATAATTAATTTTTCCTGGATCATCCTTTTTATTTCTCTTTTCAAATCCCGACAGCTTTTAATATTGTTCCCCTAGGCATTGGAATGGTATTCGCACCTTTTAGAAGGGTCAAAGCTTCTTGCACGTGGGTCCACATGATTTGGAGTAATGGGTGCAATCATGGCATAATGCTTTAACTTCTCAAATAAGCTTGCATAGGACTCTCCTATTGGTGTAAAATTATCTTTCAACCTTTGTTCCCTTCTATACCCCTGGTTTGGTTGTGGGTTATAAGGCACTTGAAAATTTTGTAGAGGCTGGTGGAGGTTTTTAGGTGCTGCTGCTCGCCTTCTGGGGTGTTTTGGTGGCTGGCCAACGTACTGAGGTGGAGAAACAGAGTACTGTGAGTTCTGAGGTGGATAGTAGTTCTCAGGCGCATCATCAGAGACGAGGCTGGTCATACCTTAGAGATGATCTTCTTGACCCTAATATCATCATGATTTCTTCGTCCTTCTCATTCGTATCACTAAAATTATTAGATTCAAACTGGACAACCTGAGTTGCGGCTTTGAGAACTTCTTGACTTATAATTCTGCCGGTCTTAAGACCATTCTCAACCATTTCCCCTATTTTGATTGCTTCCGGGAAGGAATTACCCACTACGGACATCATGTTTTGAAAATAATCTGGCTCTTAAGCTTGAAGAAAGACATTGATTAGCTCATGGTCATCTATGGGTGGCGTAACTCTAGCTGCTTGCTCTCTCCATTTAATGGCATATTCCCTGAAATTTTCAGTTGGTTTCTTCTTCGGGTTTGAAAGGGAATTGCAATCTGGGGTGATGTCAATATTGTATTGGAACTGTTTGACAAAGGCCTGTGTCATGCCCTCCCAGACATACCAGCGAGATGTTTCTTGATCCATAAACCATTCGGATGCTACTCCCGTAAGGCTTTCCTCAAAATAAGCTATTAGCAATTCTTCATTTCTTCCCGCACCTCTTAGTTGATTGCAATACTTTTTTAGGTGGGCTATGGAGTCTCCACATCCATCATACTTTTCAAATTTGGAAGTCTTGAAACCTGGCGGCAATTGGAAATCGGGGGACTTACAAAGATCCTTGAAGGCAATACTCTTCTGGCCTGCTAACCCCTGCATGTTTTTCGACCGTTGTTCTAAAGTTTTCACTTTTTGGGTCATTTTTCATGTGCCATCTTTCGGGCAAGCTTCTCAATGTTTGCAGGAAGATCAAACAAGTACGAGTAGTACTCAGGAGAGTGGTACTGCTCTTGCTGGGCAGCAAATTGTTACTTATGACAAGGCTGTCCTTGGCCATTGGCCCATGCTTGACACATTTTGGTCATTTGCTGTTTCAATATTCTATCTTCCTCAAACACAGTAGACTCTTGTTGAACCCTCTGACCCTGAGTCTCTTGAGCATTTGTAATAGCTTCGATATTAGTTATCATTTTTTTCTTAGATCTTGTGTTGTTCACTTACCACAAACCGACCACCTCAAATTTTTTTCACAATTCAAAATAAAAGACACGTTAGAATGGACTCAGTCAGTCCTTATCATTATCATCATTTTCTCTTTTTTCCATATTTTTTCATTTTTTAATGGGGATCGAACCTGATGTGGGTTGCCTACATATCATGTGGGAACATAAATCAATCATGCGTAGTTCGGAAAAATTAGGAATAAAATAAAAAAAGTAACTCATTTTTTTGCTTTTTAAGAAATCTAAACTTAAAGCTCCCAACAAGGAACATATTTTTTGGGATTTTGGATGCTTTCTCTCTTTTTTTTTCTTTTTTTTTTTAAATTTTTTAAATAATGACCTCTAAACAAGAAAGAAAATATTTTTGAATTTTTATTTTTTTTATTTTTTTATTGTTTTTTTTTATTGTTGAGAATTTTTGAAAAGAAAGAAAATATTTTTTGAATTTTTGTAACTTTTATTTTGAATTTATGAAAGAAATACTTCTAAAGAAAAAAAAAATTTGCATCTTGACTTTTCTTTTCAATTTTCGAAAGAAGAATGATTTTTTTTTTTGGAGTTTGAGAAGTAATTAAAGAAAATATTTTTTGTAATTTTATTTTTTGTTTTTAAAAATACTGAAGTCTAAAAGAAAGATTTTCTAAAGAAGGAAGTAAAAGGAAAATATTTTTGGATTTTTTGAAAATTAGATCTCAAAGAAAGACTTTTCTAAAGGAGGAAGCAAAGGAAAACTTTTTGGATTTTTTTTTTTTGAAAAATGAGGGCCGGAACCAATGAGGTTTACCTACGTATCTCATATCCGGTGAGAATTAAACCCGCGTAGTTCGGAATTTTTTACGGAACAGGGAAACATGACTTTTGAAAATATTGGGGTTTTTTTTTTAATTTCGGGAGAGTTTTAGAAATTTCAAATACCTACCTCTCACTCTCGATTTTTCCCTTTGATTTTCTTTTTTTTTTCTTTTTTTCTTTTTTTCTTTTTTTTTTTTCTTTTTTTCTTTTTCTTTTTTTTCTCTTTTTTTATTTTCTTTCCCTATTCTAGAAGCCAGTCAACATGTAAGCCAAAACAGACAGATACGCAAGTAGCACGTAAGATACATCAGGATAGTCTTTTAATTCGGGTACACCTGTCCTAGACGGACCCAACCCCTGTGTTGAGTCCCCAAAGTCAAATACACGTGATGCAAACAAGTGTTCCTATTAGGGATCCGGCATGAGGCTATATCATTCTAGATTTAAAACCTAGGTGTATTATTATAGACCTGGCTTACCCGAGCGGATAGTTCGAGCCGGGGGGCAGCGTACCAGGAATACAGAAGCTTCACCGGCTTTGCAACTTGTCCGAACCTCGTTCTAAAATTGGGATATGACTCTAACAGAAAAGAAGCCACACGAAGTGAACGCATCCTATATGATTTTGAAGACTCAAAGAGAAGAGGGTTTCGTAACATTTTATAAGCAGTCCAAGCAATATCAAAGCGGTAGAAAGCGACGTTTAGCACATTAGGATGAAACAGTAAAAACCAGATAATAAATAAAAGCCAGCTATAATAGTTATTCTAAGCTCGAATTCGAAACCCTAAACCAGAAGTTCTGGGTTCTTATCCCCATCAGAGTAGTCAGAGCTGTCACACCTCCTTTCTCTGCCCCGAAAGGAGTTATTAAGGAGTTTTTCCAATTAAAGTGACATTAATCGAAATTGGGTTATTTATTCAAATTTAGAGTTGCTGCTTGGAATAATTTATGGTGTCCCAAGTCACCGGTTTATTTTAAATCCCAAATTGAGAAAATTGACTCTTATTTTTACGGTCTGCGAAACATAGAAATCCGGGTAAGGAATTCTGTTAACCCGAGAGAAGGTGTTAGTCATTCCCAGGTTCTGTGGTTTTAGCACGGTGGCTCAATTATTAATAATTGACCTAATTATCTGATTTTTACATGCTTTAAACCTATTGTGCATTTTAACTTTTTAACCGCTTTTAGTATTTATGGAATTATTTTTCTGAAACAAGGCACGATTGTCGTATATTTTTCATTTTTTAACACATTGCGAATCGTGTCGCATGAAATGCACCTGCGGTTTACAATATGCTTATTTTTTATTATTGATCAAAGTTATAGTCGAGTTACATGAAATGCACACCCGAATGAGATTTACGTATCGTGACCACGCCATGAAAACCGTACCTATAGCCACGATAATTTATTATCGCTACTGAAAAATTGATCTATGGTAATGCATGAAAAGCATTAAGACTAAAACTTTAATGCAGAAAAGGCTAACAACATAAGGACAAAACCAGATTGTAGTTTATATAAGCTAAATTGCTCGGCTAATAAAATGTTCACATATACATAACATCATTCAATTGAGTCTAAACACCATTATCCTTTTCATAAGGAATTATTCAAATCTTTATCTTCTTCTTTTCAGATAAGTTGAAACTATTCAAATCTTGGGTACAGTTTATTCTTTTTCCATTCTCTCAACTAGACGAGCTTCAGACAAACACGCCAAACAAATGGAAAATCAATAAAATTCACGAGAAAATTGCATCACAGACTAGCATATAAACTAGCTCACAAACATCTTCTGTTAATAAAATAAGGAGGAGTAAAAAGATGAACCAGTCAAAACTTTAAACTAATTCTTCGGCAAATTACAGCAGTTAAAATGAGCGACGACGGTGAAATACGATCGGAAAACTCGAATAGAAACTCCACAAATCGAACACCCTCCTCAGCTTTCACTCCATTTCTATCAAATTAACTAGGAGCAGTCACACCGCGAAACTCCATTTACAAAGTCCTGAGCTCGTTTGATTGATAAACATTATCCACTTTTGTGTAACCAAAGGATAGCCGGAAACAATATTTTTTTTAATATCATTGATCAAATAATAATACAAAAAATTGAGCTACTCTGAAAATTGAAGTCATAGGGCCTGAATAGTCAAAATACTTCAAGACTTTGCTCCAATGACTTTGTGCTAGAGAAACTAATTAGAGTCTCGTAATTCACAATCGAGAGATTTCTCCTTTCGGTTTGAGGAATTGATAAAAGTGACAGAAACTAAAGCTAACTTGGGACCGGGGAAATGAAAATCGTTGGCTTATTTATTCTCGTCCGTTTTCTTTTTTGTTCTCTCTATGTGTTAGCTGCTATATCTCTCCTTTAGGTTCTACGTCTAGGAATTGAAAATTTAGGGTAGGTTTTGTATAATTGTGTATTTTGTATGGATGTGGGAAGGAATGATGGCCATTAGATTAGAAGAAAATAGATGGCTAGGATTAAATTTTACACTTAAATGGGCTAATGGGTTGGGAAGAATGGACTAAGTTAAAATATCATGGTATAGCCAGTTTTCATACTGGTCAATAAAAAATAGTCAGCGTTTACCAAGCCAATGAAAAATAGCCACTATTTTGCTGCAACAGGGACCGGTCCAGTATAATATACGGGAGTTCTGGTGCATTTGTGTACGAACTCCAGCATATTATGCTGGACCGGTATACTTTGATAACTCCTATAAAATTTGCGGGAGACTGGAGCACCAGTGCTCCAAACTCCAGTATGTTATACTGGACAATTATACTTGTTGGAACTCCCGTAAAATGAACTCCCGTAAAATTTACGGGAGTTCCAGCATTATTATGCTTGAACTCCAGTAAAATTTGCGGGAGTTCCAGCATAGTTATCCTGGAACTCCCGTAAAATTTACGGGAGTTCAAGCATACTTATGCTGGAACTCCCGTAAAATTTACGGGAGTATTTTTCCGGATTTTGAACAGTGTTTTCGCTCAGATTTAAAGTGGCTAAATTTCAATGACTTTTAAAACTTGGCTATTTTTCAACGACCAGTGGTAAATCTGGCTATTTTTTAATTTCTCGCATGGACTAAGGGTAATTGGGTTGAACCATGTCTTTTGGGTTTGAACTTAGGCTAAAAAGACCAAATGATACAATGTATCTATAAAAATAGAAAAATCACTTTAAATTAAAATAAACTATTATAAAATTGAATACTTCGAGTGAAACTAATTTTTTGTATTTTCAAATGTTATAATACTATGAATATAAATATACTGATTGACTTTAACCTAAAGATGAAAAATATTTTTTGTAATATTTTTATTTTTGTGATAAAAATAAAGTAAAAGAGTCAACACTATTTAGAATAGCAATACTAAACCTAAATTAAATATTTACGCTAAAATGTATAAAATCTTTGGGAGGGTCAAAAATTATATGTCTACAAATACTACAAACAATGGTCTGAACAAAGAAAATATACATATGTTTGTAAAGTAGATAAACAGAAAAGAAATAGATAGAAGGGCACGCCAGGGCCTGCAGACGCCTACAAGACTACCTTGGGTCTCAACTGGACTGAAGGCAATCACCCAAGCTCTACTCATAAGGTCCGGTACTGAGATCTGCATAGAAAGTGCAGAGTGCAGTATCAGTACAACTGACCCATGTATTGGTAAGTGTCAAGCCTAACCTCGGTAAAAAAGTGACGAGTCTAGGACACAAAAAACAACATAAACATGTGCAGTTAATCAGTATAATAATAGAGTAACAAGAAATAAAAACTAAGCAGAAATGGACAGGAAGGGTTAATATGCTATGGGGGTTTCAACATAAAGAATTACATTAATAAGGGAATTTAAACAGTTAAAACACTTGAACCGATAACAGCAAATGAACACAGCAAACAGAAAATGCACGGCATCACCCTTCGTGCTTTTAATCTCAATCCTCACTATGCAATCAATAATAGAAATGTGCACAACATCACCCTTCATGCTTTATCACTCTTCTTCGCCATATGAATAATAGAAATTTGTACGACATCACCTTTCATGCTTTATCTCTCTTCCTCTCCATATGCATAAATATGAATGTAAATATGCACGGCATCACCCTTCGTGCTTTATCACTCTTTCCTCACCATATGCATAAGTATGAATGTGCACGGCATCATCCTTCATTCTTTATCACTCTTTCCTCACTCAAATAGTAGAAACAATAACATCCCGGCAAGGGAATCAATAATAGAAACAATAACATTCCAACAAGGGAATCAACAATAGAAACAACAATATTCCGACAAGGGAATCAGCTATACCCAATCTCATTTAAATGGTTAACTTCACAAAATAAATCCCAACTTGAGTCGATACTCAACAATGATCAATTGATAAGAAAAAATATCATAAGTCTTGTTCCACATAGATAATCAATAATTTAAGCATGAACAATACAGAATAAGAGTCACAACAGTCACAGTATAAGACTCACTTGCATGCCCGACCCCAACGTATAGGTACTTGTCACCACACCTATACATCGTACTCAACACTAACACGTAGCAAATAAGACAACAATACCTATTCCCTCAAGCTAAGGTTAGACCAAATACTTAACTCGATTCCACGGCCAAACTTAAGCCTCAAATACCGTTTTTTCCTTAATTTCAACTTTCAATCCACCCGAATCTATTCATAATTAACTTATTAATATCAATTGAAGCTAGAGGAACCAATTCAAATGAAAAATTATAGATTTTCAAACATTTTTCCCAAAAATTCAAAATCTATGATGACCCAAAAGGTTATCACTTGTTTTAAAAGTAAATCATGTGTTTAGAGGCCTTAAAAGCCTCATCTTATCTCACCTCGATTTGTGTGCACAGTCCAGACATATTTCTGGAATACTTTTATGTAAAAATATAATAAAAATGCTAATTTGGACTTTAAAAATTGAATTTAAGTTGACTTCGGTTAATATTTTGGGTAAACTGACCCAAAACTGTGATTTGACGGTCCCAGAGAGTCCGTAGGAAAATATCGAACTTGGGCGTATGCCTGAAATTGAATTCCGAGTTCCCAAGCCAGAGAAATAAATTTTTAAAGAAAATTATTTAACTAAAATAATAATGGTGCTTGAAAATTTAAATGTGTTTGAATTTGATAGTATCGGGCCCGTATTTTGGTTCTGGATCCCGATACAGGTCTGATATGGTATTTAAGTTGAGCCTATAAAATTTGGTAAGAAACGGACTTGTTATGACGTGAATCGGACCCTCGAATGTTATATTTGAACTTAAGATTTCTTGAGATTTTTTTTTGATTTGGATGCTAAATTCATTGTTAAATATGTTAATTTGGAGATTTGATCGCACGAGTAAGTCCATATGATGTTTTTAAATTAGTGTGCATGTTTTGTTTGGAGACCCGAGGCTCGGGTGAGTTTTGGATAGGCCACAGAGTAAATTGGACTTAGGACAACTGTTGGTGTGTTGCATGTTTGCAGGCTTCGCAATTGCGAAGCTTGGCTTGCAAATTTAAGCTCTCATTTGCGAAGAAACCATTGCATTTGCGAAGAAAGCCCAGCCTGCCAGTGTTCGCAATTACGAAAACCCTACACAAATGCGAAGTCATCAGGGGAGGGCTAGTATCACAATTGCAACAACTTTTTCGCAATTGCGAGGTTAGCAAAAAATGCCCAGGTTCGCAAATGCGAGGCTTTGGTCACATTTGCGAGCTTTGCAATTGCGAAACTCCTGTCGCAATTGCGACATCTGCGACCAGTTAATTGAGACTTAGATGCTTTTTTCTTCATTTTTCAAACTCCCTCAAACCCTAAGCTCTCGTGGGCGATTTTCTAAAGAAACGTTCTCCTCCAAATCGATTGTAAGTCATTTCTAACTCACTTTCTTCATTCTATAACATCTTTTTATATGATTTCAATTCACAATCAAGGGGTTTTCATGGAAAGTTGGGTGATTGTGGGTAGAACTTAGGATTTTCAAATTTTGGGAATTCGGACCTCGATTTGAGGTCCGATTTCAAAACAAATTATATATTTGAGTTCGTGGGGGAATGGGTGATCGGGTTTTGGTTCGAACCTTGGGATTTGACCATGTGGGACCAGGGTCGATTTTTGTTTTTGGGGAAATCATTAGAAAACTTATTTTCATGCATTAGAATTAATTTATTAGTATTCATTAATATTGTTAAGTAAATTATGGCTAGATACAAGCGAATTGGAAGTAGAATCGAGGGGTAAAGCGGTAGTTGAGGCTTGAATTATGTTGTGACATCGAGGTAAGTGTTTGTTCTAACCTTAGCTTGATGGATTAGGAGTTATGTCTTATTTGCCATGTGTTAATTGTTGAGTACGATGTATAGGTGTGGTGACGAGTATCTATATGTCGGTGTCAAGCATGCCCGTGAGTCTTATACTATGATTGATGTGACTTCGTTTCGTATTATTCATGCTTTATATGATGATCCTATTGTTGAACAAGGCTAGTGGAAGTATTATTGGTAATTGAACATTGTAGAGAATTGGCTCAAGTTGAGAATTGATTTGTGAAGTAATTGTGGAAAAGAGAAGAGGTTTATTGTCACACCTCCTTTTTACTACACCGAAAGGGTATAAGGGAGTTTTTCAATTAAAGTGACAATATTCGAAATGGGTTTATTTTATTTTATTAGAGTCGCCACTTGGAATAATTTAATTAGTGTCCCAAGTCACTAGTTTATTTTTAAAATTGCAAATCGAGGAAAATTGACTTTATTTAAAAGTATGCGAACCAGAAATTCTAGATAAGGAATTTTGTTAACCTAGTTGGTAGGTTTGGTTGAGGTCCCGGGGGCCTCGGGTGGATTCCCGATGGTTAATGAATCGATTTTGGAGTTGAAGAAAAGCTGAAGCAGCTGGTATCTGGTATTTCCGCACCTGCAAAATTTTGGCCGCGGATGCAGAGCCGCAGAAGCGGCCAGGAAGACCGCAGATGCGGATTTTGGTGAGGAAAGCTGGGACCGCAGATGCGGTCAGGGAGCCGCAGATACGGGACTGCACCTGCGGAAAGGAAGCACAGAAGCTGAAGCTGGGCGGCTTGGGAAGTAGCCGCAGAAGCAACGTTTTGACCACAAAAGCGGAAATCACTGGAGGCAAAAGACTTGTTTTAAATCGGGGTTTTGGTTCATTTCACCCATTTTTCATGGCTTGGGGCGATTTTTGGAGAGCTTCAAAGAGGTATTTCGTCATCTATGTTAAGGTAAGATACTCCTACTTATTTCCAAGTTAAATACAAGATTATATCATGGAATTAGACATAAACATTGTGGGCAAGTTAGGATTTTTGGAAGAAAACCTAAAAACTTGATAAATTGGATTTTACCATGAATTTGAGCATGGAATTAGGAGTAAATTATATATTTGAGCTAGTGAAGCTATGGGTAGAGTATATCTTCGAGAAATTTCGGAATCCGGACATGTGGGCCCGAGGGCATTTTGGTCATTTCACTAAGCGAAGTCGGGGGAATTGTATAATTTGAATTGTTAACAAGTATTCGAGTTTATTATCATTAGTTTGCCGTTATTTGGATAGTTTCGGAACATTTGGCAACGATTTGATTCATCGGGAAGGCTTGGAGGCCGTTTATGGATCTTCCGAGCGAGGTGAGTCTCCTTTCTAACCTTGTAAAAGGAAACTATCCCCATAGGTGAAATAATTGATTATATGCTCCTATTTATGGGGGCTACGTACGCATGAGATGAAAAGAGTCCGTGCATAGCTACTATTATGCTATTGTCTGGGTAGTTAGGACCCAAAACCATGTTATACTTGAATTATTTATGAACCAATCGATAGCTTGAATTGCTTAAATCACATCGAATTAGTAAGGGAATTACTAAAAGGATTAAACTTCATTTCTTAAAAATTGTTAAAGGAGAATTGATTTTATTTGGATAATTATTCCCCCATAAAATTTTAATTGGCTATTTGAGCATGTATATTATGTGTACCTGCGTCACATGGATGATTCGCGAGCAGGGTGATTGTTTATTTTATGTTGACCACGTCGCATGGATGATTCACAAGCGGGTTAATAGATGCATCTATGGTTCGTGCTGTTCGACCCTCGGCAGTGCACAGTTTATATTTCTATTGGATCGGGTCGCCGCCTCGGTATGATTTGTGCATGTTATTTGTCGCTTGAGAATTTTAAACGTGAAATTTGCCCTTCGTGGCTTGATATAAATTGATAATATAATAAAAGGTAAACTTGAAAATCCTTGATTAATTGTTGAAAGTGTTTACCTGTTTTTCCAGCTTCGTGAATTAGAATTACTATATAAATCCATGATTTCCTCACATTTTAATATATTGTTAGTTGACCTCTAGTAAGAATCGAAGTTGATCATCTTGTCTCTACTTCTTCGAGATTAGACGGGATACTCATTGAGTACACGTTAATTACGTACTCATACTACACTTTTGCGCATTTTTGTTGCACATGTATATATACCTCTAGCAGCCTACTGGTTGTAGCAGCGCGGATGATTCTGGGACTTGGTGAGTTGCATTGTTCGAGGCGACTCGCAGCTAGTATAGTCCCTTTCAGCACTTTGTATTTATTTCATGTCCACTGTATTTTGGATAGAGGTTGTATTTTATTTCCCTATCAGTAGTTGCTCATGCACTTGTGACATCGGGTTCTGGGAGGATTTTGGATTATTCAGTATTAAGTCCTTTATTGACTTTAAGTTCATTTTTTTGTGTAAAATATTTATTATTTAACATTCTTCGTATAAGAAAAACGTTTTCCGCAAGTACTAAAACTGGAATTTAATTATGCATTCGTGGTTGGCTTGCCTGACAGCGGCGTCCGGCGCCACCACGACCCTTAGTGGATTTTGGGTCGTGACATATATTGGGAGGAAAATTCATCAAACTAGGACTTTTTATCCTAGTTGGAAAAATGTGAAGATAAATGGCAAGATTCTACGCACAATAGCAAGAAAAATAAAGACAAAGATTTGAGAAACTTCCCTTTGTAGTCTCTTCTCTTCTTTTCTTTTCCTTCTCCTTTTTTGTGTGTTTTTTTGAACCACTTTCCTTGCACTGCTTTGTTCCTGTTTCAAACAAATAAAACGTTGTCAGCTTTTAAAAGGTGGTGGTCGGTTTGTGGACTTGAGTCTTGAGCAGCTTGGCTTTTGCTCGATCAGCCTGAGTCGGTCTCAAGAGACTTGTTCTGCACCAACTCTGATTGTTTCACACCCAGTACCATTTGTATTTGCAGCTCAAATAGCCTTATCCCGGCTGGAGATCTTTTCTGATATTTTGAATGACTTCTTGTTTTTTGAGCAATTTGTCTATCAGAGAGAATCACCAGCTACCTTTCTTGCACCAAGTAGGCTAACAAGAGTCTTTCAGGGGAGTATTTGCATGAATTCTCAAGGCACGTTGACAGAAACAACCGAGTGTGCTGGCCAAATTTACTTTATGCAACTGAAAAGCTGGTAGCATATTTTGAAATCATTTCTTGCTTGGTTTGACAAGGACTGACTCGGAGTGAAGGACACAATGATGCAAAGAAATAAGTATTAATAAGAAATTCCTCTGTCGGAAGGACAAAAGGAAGAGTTTTTTTTTCTTTTTTCTTTTTTTCAATAACTAGCCTTAATGATCATGACATGCATTTTGGACTTAGCAGCCTTATCTATCAAACTAATCCAATCTTCGCTTTTACCACTCTTATGACCTTTGAAGTCGGGCTTGTTTGTGCCAATTCTTTGCATCAACTTCATGTCTCACATTCGACCAGTGGTGCCTCGAGGGGTTTTCACCAACAAGTATCTCTCGTATTTATTTATCTCTACTTACCGCCGTCTTACAGTGCCCGTGAAGGTTTTCACTAGCAAGACTCTCTCATTTTTTTCTTTCTCTCTCTTTTTTTTTTTTTTTGCTTTCTTGTGCGAGCATCTTGACAGTGTTCTATTCGCGTGACAATCGTTGCTCATTGCATGCTTCTCTTGTCATTCTTGAAGGCATATTGGTAGGTCTTTATTTGAAAGGATTTTGGATAGGATTGGAAAGAAAGGATGTCATGAAAGCTCAAAATAGACTCAAAGTAAAGGGGGTTGTGGACTTACAACTCTTGGAATCAACTCTTTTAAAAGTGAAATAAAATCTCTGCTCCAGTTTCACTATTAGGAATTTTTTTTGGGGGGGATTTTTCTTTCTTCTTTCTTCTTTCTTCTTTCTTTTTTTCTTTTTTTTTTTTTTTGAATTCTTATTTGGTTGGACCGAATCGTAAGGATGCCTACATATCCTTTTTTAAAGGAATTAGGTCTAACGTAATTCAAACATTTGACCTAACTATTTTTCATCTTTCTTTCTTTTTTTTATATTTTTTTTCTTTTTGTTTTTAAACCAAGTTGCCCAGCTTCTATTTTTTGAGGGCATGGACATTTGACAATTCTTTTCTTCTTCTTTTTTTTCACTTAGAACTTTCTAAAAGTTTCCCCATTTTGTACTCTTGGAGCGTGGACTTTTATTGTTATTTCATTTTTTCCTATTTGTTTTTGACTTTTGACTCTAAACTTAATTCCAAAAGAGGGCAGTCAAAGAAAATAACAAAGGCTCAAAGGGGTGACAAAGGGTATAAAGTGTTTGGGTAGCAGAAAAATAGCCTCCCAACCTCGAGAACACCAAACATAGTATCTTTTAGCGATCACAGCATTGACGAACATGTCTGTCTTCTTGGTGTGTCATGGTCACAAGACACTTTCCATCCCTTAATGCCAAACTTTTCAACAAACTTCAATTGATTAAACATCCTCAAGCCCGATCTTCCCAATGATTTGAAGGTGAATTTTACTCGACCTTAATTCCAAAATATTTAAACTCTTTATTATCCTTGAAACTGTCTTTTTCTGTCCAATTCAAGCTTAAATCGATTTTCTAAGTTCTGGAAAAAAATTTTGCATGCATGTCATGTCACTAGAACTAGCTTGAAAAGAACTATGCACAAAATGGATACAAAGTGACTGGTTTTTTTTTTTTTTTTGAATAAAGGAAGGCAGGGTCCTATAACACAAAAAGAAGAAGAAAAGATGAAAAGATAAGCTACCATGGCTAAAAGAGGAGTGACTTTCTAATTACTAAGCGACGTCTTAGCCCAAAAAATTGGACATCAGCACTGCTACGACATTTAGCCTTTTTATTCTTTCTGATTCAACACTCAAATTTTGACTTTTATTCTCAATATCGCCTGTCGGATTTCAGGACTGGTGACATGGGAAATTTCATAGCAACTAATTTACTAAAGGACTTGGAAGTTTCTCATGTATCCCCATCATCAAATCATTCCCGAGCAGGCCATATCCTGTTGCTCAAATCTGGTAAAGTCAACCCCACGTTTGCCTCTATTTTTATATTCACTGCCAACTTCCTACTAGCCTTTTCGTGACTTTGGATCAACAATAGTGGTGCTTGTTCCATTGGTTGAGAAGATGCTTTTATTTTCTAGGGTTCTTGGATTGTTTTTGTGATTCGCCATTACAAACCGACCACCTTTGACTAGCTTTTATTTTAAAACAACATGGATGTTAGAATAAACACTCTCTTTCTTTTTTCTTTTTTTGTTTCTTTCCTTTCTCATTTTTTTTATTTTTTATTTTTTTCTATTTTTCTTTTTCCTTTTCTTAACCATTCGATCGAACCTGATGTGGGTTGCCTACGTATCTCACATCCGGTGAGAATCATACCCACGTAGTTCGGTCAGTTTTGACATAACATAAAACATGAAGTATTTTGAAACCATTCTCCTCTTTTTTTTTCCAAAATTTTGGCAGAGTTTCAATATATTTTGGACACCAGGTTTTTCAAAGGCGGGTAATTATCTCTCTCATACCTTAATTTTATTTTTTCATATTCTTGGAATCGGTCAACATGCAAACCGAAGAAAATAATTGTACAAGTAGCACGTAAAAATATATCAGGATGGTCTTTTGATTCTGGGGTCCACCTGTCCTAGACGGACCCAACTCTTGTTTTGAGTCCCCAAAGTCAAATGCACATGATGAAAACAAATGTTTCCAGTAAGGATCCGGTATGAGGCTGAGTTATTCTAAGTTTAAAACCTGGGTATATTGTTCTAGACTTGGTGTACCCGAGCGGCAACTCGAGCCGAGGAGGGGGCTACGTATCGGAAACCAAAAGGCTATCCGGCTTTGTAACTTGTCCGAGCCTCTTTCCAATTTAAGGTATGACACTAACAGAAGAGGAGTCAAGCCAGCGTGCACATCCCCGAAGATGAGAATAGAAGGGTTTCATAACAGTTTATATACAGTTCAAATAATATCAAAGTGGTAAAAAGCGATATTATCACATTAGACCCAAACATGCAATAAAAATCAGATAATAAACAAAAGTCAATTATAACAGTTATTCTAAGCTTGAATTTTTGAACCTTGAACCGAAGTTCTGGGTTTTGATTCCCCAGCAGAGTCGCCAGAGCTATCACACCTCCTTTTTACTACCCCGAAAAGGTATAAGGGAGTTTTTTCAATTAAAATAATATTATTCAAAATGGGATTATTTTATTTTATCAGAGTCGCCACTTGGAATAATTTATTTGGTGTCCCAAGTCACCAGTTTATTTTTAAAATCCCAAATCGAAGAAAATCGACTTTATTTAAAAGTCTGCGAACCAGAAATTCTAGATAAGGAATTTTGTTAACCTGGGAGAAGGTGTTAGGCATTCTCGGGTTCCATGGTTCTAGCACGGTTGCATAAACTATTAATAATTGGCCTATTATCTGATTTACTATGCATTTTAAATCTATTGTGCATTCTTAAATTTCAACCACTTTTACGTGGCTTAAATTCCTTATATTTCAAGACCTACCTTATGGCCCATTATTATTACTTGCCAAGAAAGAAACAATTTAATTTTTTCATCTACCCAATTAAAAGCATTTATTCAAGAACCAAGACTACATACATCACAATCGAAATAAAAACTAATTAAAACAATTTAAATGAAAACTAAGACATGCTACTCAAACAACATAAAATTACAAATCAACCAACACGCGCACCAAGATATCATAACAAATTGAAATGAGAAAAAAAATTGAGAAATGGACCTTTTATTGATGAATAAATCCAAAAATTGTAACTCAATCGGGCTAGACAAAGCAACAATCCTTGGATTGAAATACCAAAATTGCGAACCAGAACCTCGAATTGACACCGGCATACCCGAAACCCAAATCGACCCCCAGTCAAATGATAAATTAAACCTCAAATATCTGACAACGTTTTTAACAAAGAAAAACTCAGTTATTTGTGTGGATTTGATGTGCAGATTAAATGCGGAGAAAATTCATTCGGGAAGTTGATGCACAGGGACAAAGTGGAGAAGAAGATGCCATTTGCAAGTTAATGCAAATTGCTACATGTTAGAGCACTATACCATCATCAACCTTCCTCAGGCCAAGTAAAATTTACATCATTTGCGAACCAGAAATTCTAGATAAGGAATTCTGTTAATCCGGGAGAAGGTGTTAGGTATTTCCAGATTCCGTGGTTCTAGCACGGTCGCTAAACTATTAATAATTGGCCATTTATCCGATTTACTACGGGTTTTAAATCTATTGTGCATTTTTAAATTTTAACCGATTTTAGTGTCTATGGAATTATTTTCTCGAACAAGGCACGATTGTCGTTGTCACGACCCCAGTTCGCCCTCCGTGAACATGTCGTAATGGCACCTAGTCCCTATGACTAGGTAAGTCTAAAAGTGCGGAATTTACACAACTTGCGGAAAAACTAACTTGCGGAAGCAAACAACTAGAAATTTTTATTGTCAGGAGAAAACTATATATAAGTGCCACTTGGCATAATACAACCCATATCATGAAATCTAAAACAAACTCCCAAAACTCGAAAACTCACAGGAAACACAGGCTAATAGAAATAAAATATACTGTTCTAACTCCAGAAGGTCTACACAACCGAAAGAAGAGGAAAGTCATATACTAAAGCTGGAATAAGATAGAGACTTTTGGTCTGCGGGCGTGGCAGATATACCTCAAAGTCTCTGCTAGATCTCTCCGCCGCAAGGATAGTGCGCCTGGGTGGAGGTACCTGGAGCTGCACATGAAAAACATGCGCAGAAGGGGCATGAGTACACTACAGCGGTACTCAATAAGTGCCAAGCCTAACCTCGGTTGGGTAGTGACGAGGAAGGTCAGGGCCCTATTGAGATAAACATAATAAATGATAAGATAAAGGGAACAGTATAGATAAAGTCTACAACGAGAATCGAAACATAGTACATAAGGAATGCAGTAATAGAAAACGAAAACAAGACAATACAAGGTAAATACTGCTCAAAACAGGCATGATAATCGGGGATCTCTTAGTATCCCGAGGATCTCTTGGTATCCTAATTAAAAATTCCGGGATCTCTTGGTATCCTTAATAATAATTCAGGGATCTCTTGGTATTCCAAGGATCTCTTGGTATTCACAATAATAATTTGGGGATCTCTTAGTATCCTGAGGATCTCTTGGTATCCTTAATAATGATTCGGGATCTCTTAGTAAACTTAGGATCTCTCGGTATCCTCAATAATGATTCGGGGATCTCTTAGTATCCCGAGGATCTCTTGGTATCCTCAATAATGATTCGGGTATCTCTTAGTATCCCGAGGATCTCTCGGTATCCTCAGTAATTATTCGGGGATCTCTTAGTATCCTAAGGATCTCTTGGTATCCTCGATAATTATATACACATGTGCCAAGGATCTCTTAGTATCCCACACTCCCAATCCAAAACATAAAACATGCAGGGGATCTCCCGGGATGCCGTCCCGTAGTCCCAAATTAAACAGACAACAACAACAACTCATAATCTCATAATAAAAGCTAAAATCAGAACAAGTAATAGTAATTTCTAGCCTAACATGCTTCACAGTGTACAAATAGTACATTTAAACAATTAAGCAAGAAAGTCAGCTAAACATGCTTCTCTAAGCAAGGACGGATTTAAACTTACAGTCACGTACGAGGCATTCAAATATTAAAAGATCATGTACTAAGGAGAATGGTCCCCACACAAGGTTAGACAAGCCACTTACCTCGAACCGGCTCAAAATCTATCCAAAACCACGTTCTTGCCATGAGTATTCGACTCCAAATGGCCCAAATCTATTCAATTAAATTGCATATTGTAAATAATAATTCAAGTGATTGATTCTACAATTAAATTCTAAGCTAATATGCGAAATTGTGTAAAATGACCAAAATCCCCATTGGGACCACGTCTCCCTCGTACTCTCACGAGTCTACCCATATAAAAATCTCTCAAATCGGAGGTCAAATACCCACTCAAAACTCAACAATTTAGTCTAAGGATTTTGACCCATTTTTCATTCAAAAATTCAAAAATACGAAGGAAATCATGACTACATTAGTAGGTATTAAGCATAAGAGAGTAGAGAATCATTACCCAATTGTTGCTCACGAAAACCCCTCGAAATTAGTCAAAAATAGAAAATGGGAACGAAGTCCCATTTTCAGAATTTAAGATCTCTGCCTAGGCCCTTTTCTTACTTCTACGGTACCACTTCCGTGGCAAAATTTCCTCTTTTGCGGTCCCGCTTCTGCGGCGAATTTCCGCTTCTGCGGTTATGACAGCAACCAACACTTTCTCGACACGGAAATGAGCATAACTCCCTCATACGATGTCCAAATTCGACGATTCTTTTTTCTATGGCTCTGAAATTACGATACGGATCTAATGGTTCAATAAAAACTTAATTTGGAGCTCATTTACTTAATATGGCACCCCTTTATGTCCAATATGGCATTGAAACATCAAATAAGAGCGCGATAAAACCCAAAACACACCCGAGGCCCCCGAGACCTCAACCAAAAGCACCAACGCATCTTAAAATATTATTCAAACTTGTCCCAATCCTCAAAACACCTCAAACAACACCAAAACCATCAAATTACATTGAATTCAATTCCACGTTCTTCTAAAACTTCCAAAACACGCATTCGATCAAAAATCCAACCAAACCACGTCCGAATGATCTGAAATTTTGTACACATCGCCCAAATCACCTAACGAAGCAACAACAACTCTTGAAATTCCTTTCTGACTCCCGGATCAAAATCTCACTTATCAACCCGAAATCGCCAAAATACTAACTTCGCTAAGTCAAGCCTAATTCTATACCGGACCTCCAAAACTAATTCCGATCATACTCCTAAGACACAAATCACCTCCCGGAGCTAACGAACCATCGCATTTCCATTCTGAGTTCGTCTTCACACTGTTCTGACTATGGACCACTTTCGAACACTTAAGCTCTCATTTAGGGACTAAGTATCCCAAAACTCTCCGAAACTCAACACCGAACATCCCGGCAAACTAAAATAGCAGAAATGAACTTAGGGAAAGCAGTTAATAGGGTGTCAGGGCATAAATTCTAAAAACGACCGGCCGGGTGGTTACATTCTCCCACACTTAAACATTTGTTCGTCCTCAAACGAGCATAAAGAACACACCTGGAGTAGTGAAAAGATGAGGGTATCGGCTGCGCATTTCCTGCTCGATCTTCCAAGTCGTCTCCTCGGTCGGCTGACCCCGCTATTGAACCTTTACTAAAGCAATGTTCTTTGACCTCAACTTTCTGATCTGTCTATCCAATATAGCCACTGGCTCCTCAACATAAGATAAGTCCTTGTCCAACTGGACTGAGCTGAAATCCAACTCGTGCGACGGGTCCCCGTGATATTTTGGGAGCATCGAAACATGAAATACCAGGTGAACTCCTACCAAGCTGGGAGGTAAAGCAAGTTCATAAGCAACCTCCCCAACATGCTTCAATATCTCAAAAGGGCCAATAAACCTCGGACTCAACTTCCCTTTCTTTCCAAATCTCATAACGCCCTTCATAGGCGAGACCCGAAGCAAAACTCGCTCTTCGACCCTATATAAGACATCACGAACCTTCCTGTCCACATAACTCTTCTGTCTGGACTGTGCTGTACGTATGAATCACCTTAACCTTCTCCAACGCATCCTGAACCAAATCTGTACCCAACAGTCTAGCCTCACCCGGTTCAAACCAACCCACCGGTCTCTGGTGCTCATAATTCACTTGCTTACAGTTGAGGCACCGAGGTACAAACCCGACCAAGCTCCGAAAGATCCAATCTCACAATCTGTCTGGCTAAGACCTGAACATCCATCGCCATAGGCCTATCTAATGGTGGTAGGTAATCCAAACTTCCCAAACTCTCTGCCTGGTGACTCAAAGCATCGTCCACTACATTGGCCCTGCCCGGGTGATAGAGGATAGTGATTTCATAATCCTTTCGCAACTCTAGCCATATCCTCTGGCATAAATTTAGATCATTTTGCTTGAACAAGTGTTGCAAACTCCAATGATTAGTATAGATCTCACAAGGTACACCGTACAATTAATGATTCCAGATCTTTAACGCGTGAGCAATAGCAACTAACTAAAGATCGTGAATCGGATAATTCTTTTCATTTGCCTTCAACTCTCTGGACACGTAGACAATCACCCTACCGTCCTGCATCAATACCGCTCCAAGGCCAATCATCAAGGCATCACAATAGTCAGTATAAGACCCCTAAACTATAGGCAATATCAAAACTGGGGTTGTAGTTAAAGCTGTCTTGAGCTTCTGAAAGCTCGCCTCACACTCCTCTCTCCATTGAAATGGAGCACCATTCTGGGTCAGTCTAGTCATAGGGGCTGCAATAGATGAAAACATCTCCGTAAAACGGTGGTAGTAACCCGCCAGGCCAAGGAAACTGCGAATCTCTATAGTCGATGATGTTCTGGGCCAACTCTGCACTGCTTCTACCTTCTTCGGATCCACCCGAATATCCATATTCGATACCACGTGGCCTAAGAATGCCACGGAATACAACCAGAACTCACATTTTGAAAACTTTGCATATAATTTCTTCTCTCTCAGAGTCTGAAGCACTGTGCTCAGGTGCTGCTCATGATGTTCCCGACTCC
Source organism: Nicotiana glauca (assembly GCA_026770625.1). Taxonomy (NCBI): domain Eukaryota; kingdom Viridiplantae; phylum Streptophyta; class Magnoliopsida; order Solanales; family Solanaceae; genus Nicotiana; species Nicotiana glauca. Next base: position 72,159 of record MU722047.1, read on the forward strand.
GGGAATATCCCAGAATGTCATCAATAAAGACTATCACAAAAAGTAAAGATATGTCCGAAATACACTGTGCATCAAATGCACAAAAGCCGCTGGGATATTGGTCAGCCAAATGACATACAAGGAACTCATAACGATCATACCGAGTCCTGAAAGCAGTCTTCGGGATGTCTGGCTCCCAAATCTTTAACTGATGGTAACCTAAACGCAAATAAATTTTTGAAAACACCTGTGCGCCCTGAAACTGGTCAAATAGATCATCAATACGAGGCAAAGGATAACGGTTATTCACTGTAGCCTTATTCAACTGGCGGTAATCAATACACATACGCATAGAACCATCATTTTTTCTTCACAAACAAGACAGAGGCACCCTAAGGTGATACACTGGGCCGAATAAAACCCTTATCAAGCAAATTCTTGTAACTGATCCTTCAATTTAACTGAATGTTTCACCTCATCCTTAGTCCATAACCTTAGGACAGGACCCAAACTTCAAAATCTGCCATTCGTCATAGGGTCTGAATTCCACTTCAACACACTTCAACTTTTAATAGCGCTTAAATACTTCGAAATTGTTTTTTCTTCAGGATGTTACATTCTCCCTAACTTAGGGTCAGTCATCCTCAAATACACAATGTAGCTTATCTCTTTCTTCACACATCTTAATGTCTCAATTTTATTTATTTTTTTCTAACTCCCAAATTTTTCAAAAATTTTGGCAGAGTCCTCCCTGTAATTGCGACTATCCACCTGCCAGAGTAATACCAAAACAACTCCTAACAACACATCCACAATCCAATGAAATACCACAATGTATATATCACTAATACTAAACTCTGCATTACAAGCATCACATTATCATAATGATATATGGACCGAAAACACATCATCTGTATGCCCATAACCACGTCTCTGGCCATAATAGTTGTTCATAAATCACAACATTGCCAATTAACCTTATGTTAACAAACATATCATTTCAGAACTCCAATTTACCCACAACGAAGCATGGAAACCTCATAATTACTTACTCGAATGAACGAGTCACATTTATCGCCACCTGGGCGCCCATCTCGTAGGCTAAAACTCAACGTTTACAACACACACAAAAATGGCTGAATATAACAGGAAATACACAAGAATTGTCAAATAAGCCTAACAGGCATGACTCCCATTTAAAATGTTGTACAAAATTTTTAATTTCATAAAAGGAGAATTTTAAACACATAAACTTTTTACTACCAGGACCTTGTCCTTATATAACATCCACCGCAGCTTGTAGCTCGGTTTAAAATATTTCACATTATATAAATATTTGAGGATATCACCCTCAACTCTGAATCACAAGTATTTGCACATTGTGCCAACTGAAATTTTTCATTTTCTTTCTTTCTTCTTTTTAATAACTTTCGTCAAATAAAATCACAACATATAATGAACCCTCATACTGATAGGGCATATAATTGACAATGAAAATTAGTTATCCTGAAATCACATCAAAACCCACTGTAGTAAGTAATAGAAAGTCACTTTTAGCCTCATAGATATTCTTAGTGACCAACATATAATGATAGGGATAGCTATCTCCATATAATAGCCCAACATGAGTATTCACATAAGTAGATTTCAGGATTACGAAGCTTACTCATGAATAGAGAATATTAAGAGGACTCGCCTCAATTTTCAAAACCAAATCAAATTAAGGAAAAATATCCTTTTTATAACAACCAGAATTGTACATGTAAGGACACCATCTGGTGTAGTAGCCTCAGCCACACTATAGCAATTATATCAATAGGTCGGACATCCACCTCTTAGGCGCCATCTACCCGTTCGTTCTCCATCTCTAACTTGTAGCGTATGTAGATTAGTAACTATAATGGAGTATGTTGACTGTGTGTTCTGATGAAATAGATTTCTCCCAAGTCTGGAATAATATCTCATGATGTTTCTAGTATAACCACATTCATAACAACCCATCTGCAGTTTGGCTTCTCATACTGAGTCTGTGCCTGATAACTAGAATAACCATTTAAGGAATCTCATGCCAGTGGTGCATTAAAAGATATTTGTCCCATGAGAGTGCCCTGATTAACTGGAGCACTACGAGTATTCTAAAATTGTTTTCATTTCCCTGCTGATACTGAAATGTAGAATTATTATGGACATAGGAACATCGAAAGTCCTAACATCATCCCATACAAATCTCAGCTCTTACTCATATACAAGTTTTAGAGAACTTTTGAATACCACATAAATACATCTCATGCCAAATCTGATATGACACATGACCCACAATTTGATCGTTGATAGTGGACTCCCTTCATTTGGAGCAAGGCCATAAGATACATCCTGATACTCCACAATACTAACCTTTATCGCTCGTATGTCACCATCGTAAGACACCTCAAGCCATTTGTTTGGCACATGTCCTTCTTTGGATAGTTAAACTTACTTCCTCCAGCATCTTGGTTGCTAGTTGTACCCTTCGCTAAATAAACATCTCATACGAACCACATAGTCTCTATTACCACCAACTGTCTTCAGATCTATATCCACCTCGTGACTCTACCATTACTGCGACGATTAGGCAATTAAGTAAACCTTCTTAAGACCGTACTTATCAACCAGATGTCAGAACCTATTGCACCCCCATGTGCACAATTGTATGATCTCTCAATACTTCTGCATTATCGATATGGATAACACGCTGTAACAATGGTTGAGAAAATTCTTGGCTCCCTTGTAATCCTTCTGTAGCATCACGAACCGTCGGCGTATAATTGATACCGAGTGCGAAATTTCAATACATGAGTGGATGCAAAAGAACATATCATATAGGCTCCAACTGAATAAATGACTCACGATAAGGAATGAAATGAAGTGGAATTTTCCTAACAGTTACATAGCCTCTCGTAGATAAGTACAGACGTCTCCGTACCGATCAGCGAGACTCTAATAAACCAGCCTGTGTTCTGTGACTCCTATGAAAACCTAGAGCTTTGATAACAACTTGTCACGACCCCAGTTTGCCCTCCGTGAACATGTCATGATGGCACCTAGTCCCTACGACTAGATAAGCCTAAAGTGAGGAATTTACACAACTTGCGAAAAAACAAACTAACTTGCGGAAAATAAACTAACTTGCGGAAGCAAACAACTGGAAATTTTTATTGTCAGGAGAAAAATGTATACAAGTGCCACTTGGCATAATACAACCCATATCACAAAATCTAAAACAAACTCCCAAAACCCGGAAACTCACAAGAAACACAGGCTAATAGAAATGAAATATACTATTCTAACTCTAGAAAGTCTATACAACCGAAAGAAGAGGAAAGTCATATACGAAAGGTAGAATAAGATAGAGACTTCTGGTCTGCAAACGTAGTAGATATACCTCAAAGTCTCTGCTAGATCTCTCCACTGCGAGGATAGTGCGCCTGGGTGGAGGTACCTGGAGCTACACATGAAAAACATGCACAAAAGGGGCATGAGTACACCACAGCGGTACTCAGTAAGTGTCAAGCCTAACCTCGGTTGGGTAGTGACGAGTAAGGTCGGGGCCCTGCTGAGATAAACATAATAAATGATAAGATAAAGAGAACAGTATAGATAAAGTCTACAACGAGAACCAAAACAAAGTACATAAGGAAAGGATTAATAGAAAATGGAAACAAGACAATACAAGGTCAATACTACTCACAACAGGCATGATAATCGAGAATCTCTTAGTATCCCGAGGATATCTTGGTATCCTAATTAATAATTCGGGGATCTCTTGGTATCCCAAGGATCTCTTGGTATCCTCAATAATAATTAGGGGATCTCTTAGTATCCCGAGGATCTCTTGGTATCCTCAATAATGATTCGGGGATCTCTTAGTATCCCGAGGTTCTCTCGGTATCCTCAATAATGATTCGGGGATCTCTTAGTATCCCGAGGATCTCTTGGTAACCTCAATAATAATTCGGGGATCTCTTAGTATCCCGAGGATCTCTTGGTATCCTCAATAATGATTCGAGGATCTCTTAATATCCCGAGGATCTCTCGGTATCCTCAATAATGATTTGGGGATCTCTTAGTATCCTGAGGATCTCTTGGTATCCTCGATAATTATATACACATATGCCAAGGATCTCTTAGTATCCCTCACTCCCAATCCAAAACATAAAACGTGCAGGGGATCTCCCGGGACGTCGTCCCGTAGTCCCAAATTAAACACACAACAACAACAACTCATAATCTCAGAATAAAAGCTAAAATCAGAACATGTAATAGTAATTTCTAGCCTAACATGCTTCACAGTGTACAAATAGTACATTTAAACAATTAAGAAAGTAAGTCAGCTAAACATGCTTCTCTAAGCTAGCACGGGTTTAAACTTACAATCTAAAATGAACAAATAAACAGGAAATCTCAATTTAAATACTTTAAGTAGAAACGGATTTACAACAATTAGCTCAAGTACGCGTTCGTCACCTCACGTACGAGGCATTCAAATATTCGAAGATCATGTACTAAGGGGAAAGGTCCCCCACACAAGGTTAGACAAGCCACTTACCTCGAACGGGCTCAAAATCAATCCAAAATCACGTTCTTGCCACGAGTATTCGACTCTAAATGGACCAAATCTATTCAATTAAATTGCATATTGTAAATAATAATTCAAGTGATTGATTCTACAATTAAATTCTAAGCTAATACGCAAAATTATGTAAAATGACCAAAATGCACCTTGGGCCCGCGTCTCAGAATCGGATAAATTTTATATTTTCAGAACCCTTGTACTCTTACGAGTCTACCCATATAAAAATCTCTCAAATCGGAGGTCAAATACCCACTCAAAACTCAACAATTTAGTCTAAGGATTTTGACCCATTTTTCATTCAAAAATCTGAAAATACGAAGGAAATCATGGTTAGATTAGTAGGTATTAAGTATAAGAGAGTAGAGAATCATTACCCAATCGTTGCTCACGAAAACCCCTCGAAATTTCTCCCAAAATCGAGCTCTAGAAGTCAAAAATGAAAAATGGGAACGAAGTCCCATTTTCAGAACCTAAGATCTCTGCCAGGCCCTTTTTTCGCTTATGCGGTACCGCTTCCACGGCAAAATTTCTGCTTTTGCCGTCCCACTTCCATGGCGAATTTTCGCTTCTGCGGTTATGATAGCAACCAGCACTTTCTTGATACGAAAATGAGCATAACTCCATCATACGATGTCCAAATTCGATGATTCTTTTTGATATGGCTCCAAAATTACGATACGGATCTAATGGTTCAATAAAAATTTAATTTGGAGCTCATTAACTTAATATGGAACCCCTTTATGTCTAAAGATACGGCGTTGAAACATCAAATAAGAGCGCGATACAATCCGAAACACACCCGAGGTCCCCGGGACCTCAACCAAAAGCACCTACGCATCTTAAAACATTATTCAAACTTGTTCCAATCCTCAAAACACCTCAAACAACACCAAAACTATCAAATTACATTGAATTCAAGCCTAAGCTCTTCTAAAACTTTCAAAACACGCATTCGATCAAAAACCTAACCAAACCACGTCCGAATGATCTGAAATTTTGCACACATATCCCAAATCAGCTAATGAAGCTACAGCAACTTAAAAATTCCATTCTGACTCCCGGATCAAAATCTCACCTATCAATCGGAAATTGCCAAAATACTAACTTCGTCAATTCAAGCCTAATTCTACACCGAACCTCCAAAACTACTTCCGATCACACTTCTAAGTTACAAATAACCTCCCGGAGCTAACGGAACCATCGGATTTCTATTCTGAGTCCTTCTTCACACTGTTCCAACTATGGACCACTTTCGAACACTTAAGATCTCATTTAGGGACTAAGTGTCCCAAAACTCTCCGAAACTCAACACCGAACGTCCCGGCAAACCAAAATAGCATAAGTGAACTTAGAGGAAGCAGTTAATAAGGGGTTGGGGCATAAATTCTAAAAACGACCGGTCGGTTCGTTACAGTCGTACACTTGTCGTTTTATTACATATTGCGAACCACATTACATGAAATGCACCAGCGATTTACAACATGTTTATTTTATTATTATTAGTAGTTGTTGTGGTCGGATCACATAACATGTGCTCCCGAATTTGGAAATTAGGTATTACAACTATGTCACGGGAACCGTACCCGTAGCTATGATAATTTTATTATAACGCGCCTAAAGCAACTAGCGCATTTAATTATTTCCTAATATTTTGAGATTGTTGTGATGCCGAATTTACGGACAAGATATTATTGGGGAAGTAAATAGGCTAGCGAACATGATATGTTACGTGGCCTAAATTCTTTATAGTGCAAGACCCACCTTATGGTCCATTATTATTACTTGCCAAGAAAGAAACAATTCAAGTTGTCCATCTACCCAATTAAAAGAATTTATTCAAGAACCAAGACTACATACATCACAATCGAAATAAAAACTAATTAAAATAATTTAAATGAAAACTAAGACATGCTACTCAAATAACATAAAATTACAAATCAACCAACACGCGCACCAAGATATCATAAAAAATTGAAATGAGAATGAAAATTGAGAAATGGACCTTTTATTGATGAATAAATCCAAAAATTGCAACTCAATCGGGCTAAACAAATCAACAATCATTGGATTGAAATACAAAAATTACGAACCGAAACCTTGAATTGACACCGGCATACCCGAAACCCAAATCGACCCCCAATCAAACGATAAATTAAACCTCAAATATCTGACAACGTTTTTGACAAAGAGATACTCAGCTGCTTGTGTGGATTGATGTGCAGACTAAATGCGGAGTAAATTCATTCGGGAAGTTGAGGCACAGGGACAAAGTGAAGAAGAAGACGCCATTTGCAAGTTAATGGAAATTTCTACATATTAGAGCACTATTCCATCATCAAACTTCCTCAGACCAAGTAAAATTTACATCATCGCCTATCTGAAGCTTCCAACTTCGATAACAATGGCCTTACAATAAACTATGCAAATTTAACCAATTTATAAAACAAGATTAAGTGAACCTGTGCAAGTGAGAATCTCTACAAACAAATAGCTCAGCAAATAGCTCACTCTAGTTCCTTTTCCTACGTGTATGCGTGAGTCTATTTTTGGGGATGGTAAAGATTTGCTGCAATTGAAGTTGCATTTTCTTGATCTTCAGTGAAATGAAGTTCGAATCCTGATGTAGGATTTGGCTTCGGGTGGTCTGCCATTTATTTTTTGGGTCTAGGTCTAGGAATTGAAAAACCTAGGATAGACTTTCTATAATTGGGTATCTTATATGGAGGTGGGAAGGGATGATTATCATTGGATTAGAAAGAAATAGATGGCTAGGATTAAATCTTGCACCTAAGTGGGCTAATAGATTGGGAAGAATGGGCTAAGGGTAATTAGATTGGACCATGTCTTTTGGGTTTGAACTTAGGCTAAAAAGACCAAATAATTCAATGTGTCTATAAAAATGTAAAAATCGCTCTAAACTAGAATAAACTAATATAAAACTAAATACTAATTGACTTTAACCTAGAGATGAAAAATACTTTTTTTTGTAATTTTTTACTTTTTGTGATAAAAACAAAGTAAAAAAGTCAACTCTATTTAGAATAGCGATACTAAACCTAAATTAAATATTTATGTTAAAATGTGTAAAATCTTGGGCAGGGTCAAAAATTACATGTCTACATTTATAATATTGTCTCCCTTGCCGGGATGTTATTGATTTTGATATTATCTCCCTTATCGGGATGTTATTACTCATGATATTGTTTTCCTTGCTTGGATATTGCTGTTATTCAATTTCCCTTGCCAGGATTTTATTGCAATGTTATTGATTCCCTCGCCCAAATTGATTAGTGATTGTTGCTTGGGTGAGGAAGAGTGTAAATCATAAAGGATGATGCCGATGAATTTTGAGAGTGTTAATGCACAAAGGGTGATTCCGTGCCAATATGTGAGGTAAAATCACGAAGGGTGATGTCGCGCCGCACGATATACAATGTCGTGCCATGATATGAGTGATAATGCACGAAGGATAATTTTGTACCATGATTATGTGAGGTAAAAGTACGAAGGGTGATGTCGTGCCGATTATATTGATTCTTATGGTGAGAACGAGAGTAAAAGCACGAAGGTGATGTTGTGCACTTGTATTGTTCTTGTTACTCTTGCTTATAGTTGAATTTTAGTGTACTTTATGCTTCTTTACTGAAATTTTGTTGTACTTGTTACCCCCTCCCCCGCAGCATGTTTACCCTTCCCAACTTTAATTGTTAGTTCTATTGTTATTACTCGCTTTATTTGATATAACTGCACAAGTTTATTTGGTAATCATGTCCTAGACTCGTCACTACTTTGCCGAGATTAGACTCGACACTTACCAGCACGTGGGGTCGGTTGTACTGAGACTACACTCTGTACTCTTTTTGTAGATCCCGGTACTGGAGCATATGGACCTTAGCTAGGGGTTGTTGCCTTTAATCCATTGGAGACCCGAGGTAGTCCTGTAGGCGTCCGTAGGCCTTGGCATCTCCTTCTATCATTTCCTTTCTATTTTTACTTATTCAGAGACAGACTCGTGTATTTCTATTCAAAACTTATTTGTATTCGTAGATGGTTCGTGACATTGTGACACCAAATTCTGGGTAGATCCGTATTTAGACTTCCGCAATTTGTATTATGTTAACGTATTAGATTTCATCTTCTGCATTGCTTTTGTTATTACTATTATGATGTCATTAAATTATTAACTCGTAACTGCTTATGGATAAGGTAAAAAGATAATAACATGTGAATGTGTCGGCTTGTTTAGCTTCCATGAGTAGGCGCCATCACGCCTTTCGAGGGAGGAAAATCCGGATCATGACAAGTTGGTATCATAGCTCTAGATTGCTTATGTCTCAAAATTTATGGACATGCTTAGTAAGGTCTGAGGGATCGTTATGGAGATGTCTGTATTTATCCCCCAGAGGCTACTGAGTTAGGAAAAACTTCACGTCTATTCTTTCCTGTCATACGACTTTATTTCTCAATGCTAATTAACTTCCACTATGTTCTTTCGCAAATTGTGAGAACATGTACCGCTTCATCAGCTGACCAGTAGCCCGAGTTCCCAGTTGAAGCTCCTGCAAGGGGCAAGGTCGAGGTCGTGCTAGGGCCCGAGGCAGGGGCAGGGCTCAGCCCAGAGCTCGAGTAGCAGCACCAGTGGCGGAGCCTCAGGTTGAGTTTGACGACAAGGTTCTAGCCCAGATAGTTCCAGTAGAACCAGCTCAGGTCCCAGAGGGGTTCATCGCCACCCCGATACTTCAGGGTGCTCTAGTCCGTATAGTAGGCCTTATGGAGAGTGTCTCCCATTCAGGCTTGCTTCCTATAGCACCAACGGTCTCTCACGCTGGAGGTGGAGCTCAAACTCCTACTACTCGCACTCCAGAGAAGATGGTTCCCCAGTTTCAAACTCCAGTAGCTCAGCCAGTTGGGGTAGTTCAGTCGGGTAATATGGCACAGACCGGGGAGGGGCAAGCTATGTCTGCTGATGCCTTGTGGAGATTGGATAGGTTCACCAAGCTCTTTGCTACTACTTTTGATGATACTTCTTCTGAGGATCCCCAGGATCATTTGGACAACTGTCATGGGGTTCTACAGAATATGGGGATAGTGGAGACCAATGGGGTCGACTTTGCTACTTTTCAACTGTCTGGATCAGCCAAGACTTGGTGGAGAGGTTGTTGTTTGGCTAGACTAGCTGAGTCACCGGCTTTGACTTGGGATCATGTCACAACTCGGATTTCCCACCCTCGAGAGTCGTGATGGCGCCTACTCGTAGAAGCTAGGCAAGCCAAATTTAATTACTTTTCGCTTACAACATAATTTTTCCTTTTTAGCAATTTATGGCAACAAGATAAAGCAACGAAATTAAATGATAGCAGCAGTATTAATTATAGAAACTAAATCTAAGTGCGGAATAGTCAATATAAGCCTCTACCCAATACTGGTGTCACAATACTCACGAACTGCTAATAAATACTAAATACAAATGTCTGAAAGAACACATAAGTTGTTTGTCTCGAATACAAAGAGGCAACAGACTAAAAGAGAGAATAAGGGACACGCCAGGCCTGCAGACACCTGCAAGGCTACCTCGGGTCTCGCCGGGTTGAAGGCTTGTTCCAGTACTAATGTTGCTGTTGTTGTTGCTCGAAACATGGACCTGTGCAAATAGCACAGATTGTAGCATCAGCACAACCGAGCCCATGTGTTGGTAAGTGTCTAGCCTAACCCCAGCGAGGTAGTGACGAGGCTAGGACCAGACTTCAGATAATTTTGTGCTGATGTATATACAAGTACAACAGAAAAGTAGCAAGAACATAACAATTTTAACTGGGGAAGGGAGCATGCTTCAGGGGTAACAGATAGAAACAAAATATCAGGAGTAATGGTATGTACATCTACAGTTTAACTTCTATCAATAATGAAGAGACAAGACAACTTTCATATTCAACTCATCTTGTTGAAGACGTGCAACCTGATTCCATTTCTCAATATCTCGTGGTAGGCGTACCACCCACTCCCATTTCAATATCACTCATGGTAGGCATACCACTCGCTCCTATTTCAATATTACTCGTGGTAAGCGTACCACTCGCTCCCATTTCAATATCACTCGTGGTAGGCGTACCACTCACTCCCATTTCAATATCACTCGTGGTAGGCATACCACTCGCTCCCATTTCACTTTCAACACAGTACACAATACAATCCCGACAATGGAACAATCAAATTAATACTCTTCCCAGCAAGGGAACAATAACAACCAGTCAAACATCCCAACAAGGGAGAGTCAGCTATAACCAATCCTATTCAACTTCTTCTTGGCACAACTAATATCAATATTCAATCGCAACTTTCATAGGATCAACCAAGGGTACACAATTAGCAAAATTAAGACTCACGGTCATGCTAGACACTAATGTATAGATACTCGTCACCATACCTATACATCGTAATCGATCAATTAGCAAGTAGCAAACAAGACTCAACTCCTATTCCATCAAGCTAGGATTAAACCAAACACTTACCTAGATGCCTTGAATTCCACTCAAACCTCAACTATCGCTTTACCCCACGATTCTACGTCCAATCCGCCCGAATCTAGTCACAAATTGCTCAATTACTTTAATAAACACTAAATGAATCAATTTGAATGCATAAAAATAAATTTCGCAAGTTTTTCCCAAAAATGCCAAAATTGCCCCCGGACCCACATGGTCAAAACTCGAGGTTCGAACCAAAACCCGGTTACCCATTCCCCCACAAACTCAAATATGTAATTTATTTTGAAATCGAACCTCGAATTGAGGTCCAAATCCCCAATTTTTAGAAAACCTAGGTTCTTCCCAAAACCCCCAATTTCACCCATGAAAATCATTGATTTTAAGTGGAAAACATGACAAATGATGTTAATGATTGAAGGAATTAAGTAAAAATTGACTTACAATTGATTTGGAATGAAACTTGTTCTTGAAAAATCGCCCAAAGAAGTTGTGTTTTGAAAATAGGGTGAAAAATGACTCAAAAACGACTAAGTATAAAAATTGCTGGGCTGCAGATATGGGAATTGCGAACCTCGACCATTTGTGGGAATTGCGAACAATAGTTCGCATTTGCAAACCATGGGCACAACTGGGGACTTCGTATTTGCGAACAGAAATGTCACATTTGCGAATGTCTAGATTTCGCATTTGCGATACAATAATCGCATTTGCGATCCCTGAGCAAAGTGACTACCTTCGCATTTGCGAATTATTCTTCGCATTTGCGAGCTCGCATTTGTGAGAATGCGAAGCCTGCAGGTCAAAAATACCAAAAAAAAAATTCAAAGTTCAAAATGCACTCCGACGCCTATCTAAAACTCACCCGAGCCCTCGGGGCTCCAAACCAAATATGCACACAACCTCAAAAACATCATACGGACTTATCCGCACAATCAAATCGCCAATATAACATCATATACATCGAATTAAACCTCAAAATTCATAATTTCTTCCAAGTTTTCATAAAACATCAAATTTCCAATTTAAGTTCGAAACACGTCATATGACGTTTATTTTCAACCAAACTTCACAGAAAGCGCTTAAACCTTATATATGACTTGTACCGGGCACCGAAACTAAAATATGGGGTTGATACCGATACGTTATAATCAAATTTCATTTCAAATTCCCTTTTTTTCAGAAAACAATTTCACACAAAAATTTATTTCTCGGGCTCTGGACTTCGAAATTCGATTCCGGGCATACGCCCGAGTCCCATATTTTTCTACGGACACACCGAGATTGTCAAATCACGTGTCCGGGTCCATTTACCCAAAATATTGACCGAAGTCAAATTTATTCATATTAGTATCAAAATTTAGCATTTTTCACACATAATCCATGTTTAAGTTTTCCGGCTACACGCCCGGACTATGCACGTAAATTGAGGCAACTCTAAATGAGGTTTTTCAAGGCCTTGGAAGCACAGAAAGAGTAAGTAAACAAGTGATGACCCTTTGGGTTGTCACAGGTCAGTTCTCGCAGCTATTTCTGGAAACTTTTCTTCCTATCACTCAGAGGGAGAAATATCAGAGGTAGTTTGAGCGTCTCCAGCAGGGTTCTATGAGTGTCACTCAGTATGAGACCAGATTTATTAACTTGGCCCATAATGCACTTCTTATACTTCCCACTGAGAGAGAGAGAGAGAGGAGGTTCATTGAGGGACTCGTTGAGCCTATTCGATTATAGATGGTTAAGGAGACTGGGAGCGAGATTTCTTTTAGGATGAGGAAAATGTGGCTAGGAGAGTTGAGATGGTTCTATCACAATTGAGTGGTCAGGGGTCTGACAAGAGGCCTTGTCATTCGATCGGCTCAGTGGTGCCTCATCAGGAGGAAGAGATTCTTTTGGTAGGGGTCATCCTTCTAGGCCATTTCATTCAGCACTCCAGGCTTCTCACGGTGCATTAGGTGGATATGGTTCTCGCATGCAATATTCTGATCAGTTTCCCTACAGTGCACCACCAGCTCTTATCAGTGCACCGCCACTCCAGAGTTTTTAGGATGTTCATTCAGGCCATCAGGGCCAGCAGTCTTAAGAGTCGAGGGCTTGTTATACTTGTGGCGATACGAGGCATATTGCTAGATTTTGCCCTCAAGCACCGAGCATCTCTCAACATCAGGGTTCTCGTGCCATGGTTCAAGCACCAAGTGTTCCAATACTCGCACAGCCAGCTAGAGGTAGGGTTAGAGGTGGTAGAGATGGAGGTAGAGGTATTACAAGTAGAGCTTAGGCCGCTAGAGGTAGAGGCCAGCTAGCAGGAGGCTATTCTAGATATGTAGCTCAGAGTGGTGGAGCTCAGCCCTGATGTTATACTCTTCCATCTAGGCCTGAGGTCGAGGCCTCTGATGCAGTTATCACAGGTATTGTTCTGGTTTGTAGTAGGGATGCATAGTTTAGGTGGTTGGATGAGTGTGAAGCGAGCTTTTACAAGCTCAAGACAACTTTGACTACGGTGCCAGTGTTAGTTTTGCCCACAGGTTCAGGGCTATATACAGTTTATTGTGATGCATCTCGTGTTGGACTTGGTGCGGTGTTGATACAAGATGGCAAGGTTATTGCTTATGCTTCACGACAGTTGAAGATTCATGAGAAGAATTATCCAGTTCATGATTTAGAGATAGCAGCCATTGTTCACATGCTGAAGATTTAGAGGCACTATTTATATGGCATGTCATGTGAGGTGTTCACGGATCACAAGAGTTTACAATACTTGTTCAAGCAAAAGGAGCTAAATTTAAGGCAGAGGAGGTGGTTGGAGTTATTAAAAGACTATGATATCACCATCTTATATCATCCGAGGAAGGAAAATGTAGTGGTTGATGCTTTGAGTAAAAAGCCAGCCAGTATGGGCAGTCATGCGTATATTTTGGTTGGTGAGAGACCTCGTGCTTTAGATGTTCAGGCTTTGGCCAACCAGTTTGTCAGGTTGGATATCTCTGAGCCCAACTATGTGTTAGCTTGCATAGTCGCTCATTCTTCATTATTGGAGGGTATTCAAGATCGGCAGTGTGATGATCCATATTTGTGTGTCCTAAAGTACACGGTGCAGCACGATGGTGCCAAGCAAGTTACAGTTTGGGATGATGGAGTTTTGAGGATGCAGGGTCGTATTTGCATGCCTAATGTGGATGGACCTCGAGAGTTGATTCTAGAGGAGGCCCATAGTTCCCGGTACTCTATTCATCTAAGCACCGCTAAGATGTATCAGGATTTGTGATAGCATTATTGGTGGAGGATGATGAATAAGGATATTTTTGCGTATATGGTTCTGTGTTTGAATTGTCAGTAGGTAAAGTACGAGCATTAGAGACCCAGTGGTTTGTTTCAGAGGATTGGGCTTCCCGAGTGGAAGTGGGAGCGTATCACTATGGACTTTGTTGTTGGACTCCCACGGACTTAGAAGAAGTTAGATGTAGTGTGGTTTATTGTTGATAGGCTGACCAAGTCAGCGCATTTCATTCTTGTGGGAGTCTCCTATTCTTTTGAGAGGTTAGCTGAGATCTATATCCGGGAGATCGTTTGTCTTCATGGTGTTCCTATATCTATCATTTCTGATCGAGGTACGCATTTTACCTTGCATTTATGGAGGGCAGTTTAGCGTGATTTGGGCACATAGGTCAAGTTGAGCGCAGCATTTCATCCTCAAATGGACGGGTAGTCCGAATGTACTATTCAGATTTTAGAGGATATGCTCTGATCTTGTGTTATAGACTTTGGAGGCTCGTGGGATCAATATTTTTCTTTTACGGAGTTTGCCTACAATAACAGTTACCAGTCGAGCATTCAGATGGCTCCTTATGAGGATTTATATGGTAGGCGGTGTCGGCCACCAATTGGATGGTTTGATTCAGGAAAGGCTCGGTTGTTGGGTAAATATCTAGTACAGGATACCTTAGATAAGGTCAGGATCATTCAGGATAGGCTTCGTACAGCTCAGTCCATACAAAAGAGTTATGCCGACTGTAAGGTTCGTGATGTGGCATTCATGATCGGCGAGCGAGTGTTGCTTCGGGTGTCGCTTATGAAGGGTGTAATGAGATTTGTAAAGAAGGGCAAGCTTAGCCCTAGGTTCGTTGGCCTGTTTGAGATTCTTGATAGAGTGGGAGAGGTGGCTTATATGCTTGCGTTTCCGCCGAGTTTATCAGTCGTGCATCCAGTGTTTCATGTATCCATGCTTTGTAAGTATCACGACGATTCATCCTACGTGTTATAGTACTGTCCAATTGGACAAGGACTTGTCCTATGAGGAGGAGCCGGTAGTATTCTAGAACGGCAGATTTGTCAGTTGAGGTCGAAGAGTTTCCCTTCTATTCGTGTTCAGTGGAGAGGTTAGCCTGTTGAGACATCGACCTGGGAGTTCGAGTTCGATATGCGGAGCCGTTATGCCCATTTTTTCTCCGACTCAGGTACTTCCTTCTTATGTCCGTTCCAAGAGGAACGGTTAGTTTAGAGGTGGAGAATGTAATGGCCCAAAAGGTTCATCACTTGTTTTAGAAATAAATTCTATGTTTCAAGGCCTTAAAACCTTCTTTTTCCCTACCTCGATTTGTGTGCACAATCCTGGCATGTATCTGAAAATCATTATGTGAAAATTTGTGAAAAATGATGAATTTTATTTTTAAACTAAACTTAAGTTGACTTTGGTCAACATTTTGGGTAAAAGGACCCAGAACCGTGATTTGACGGACCCGGAGAGTCCGTAGGAAAATATGGAACTTGAGCATATGACTAGAATCGAATTCTGAGGTCCCAAGCCTGAGAAATGAATTTTTGAAGAAAACTGTTTAACTAAAATTTTAGAGTTTTTGGAAAATTTGAATGTAATTGAATTTGATGGTATCGGCCCCATATTTTGGTTCCGGAGCCCAGTACAGGTCTTATATGCGATTTAAGTTGAGCCTGTAAAATTTGGTAGGAAACGGACTTGAAATGACGTGAATCGGACCTTCGGTTGTTAAAGCTTGAACTTAAGAGTTCATGAGATTTTTCTTTGATTTTGATGCTAAATTAATAGTTATTGATGTTATTTTGATGATTTGATCGCACAAGGAAATTTGTATGATGTTTTGGACTTGCGTGCATGTTTGATTTGGAGCCCCGAGGGCTCGGGTGAGTTTTGGATAGGTCACGGAGTAAAATTTGGACTTAGGAATTGTTGGTACGTTGCAGGTCTGCAGGATTCATAGTTGCAAAGACTGGCTTGCAAATGCGAAAGTCGACATGGCTGCCTTGGTCGCAAATACGATATTGCATTTGCGAAGGGTCCCTCGCAAATGCGAAGGTGACCAGGATTGCACTTGGTCGCAAATGCGACAAAAATCTTTGCATTTGCGAAGTGAACAGACTTCGGAAGTGTTCGCAATTGCGACATCAGAGACCTGCTAAAATGAATTTCAGAGGGAATTTCACCTATTTTACAACCTTTTCAAAACCTAAACACCTTTGGGTGATTTTTCAAAGACAATTACTCTTCCAAATCATTTGTAAGTCAATTCTAACTCATTTATTTCAATCTAATCCATCTTTTTAAATGATATGAACTAAAAATCAAGGGTTTTCATGGGAAAATTGGGTATTTTGGGTAGAACTTAGAATTTTTGAATTTTGGAGATTTGGACCTCGATTTGAGGTCTGATTTCAAAAAAAATTATATATTTGAGTTTGTGAGTGAATGGGTAATCGGGTTTTGGTTCGAATCTCGGGTATTGACCGTGTGGGCACGGGGTCGATTTTTTACTTTTTGGGAAAAACTTTAGAAAACCTATTTTCATACATTGGAATTGATTCATTTAGCATTTATTGATATAGTTAAATAACTTGTGGCTAGATACAAGTGAATTGGTGGTGGAATAAAGAGTTAAAGTAGTCGTTGAGGCTTGAATTGTGTTCGTGGCATCAAGGTAAATGTTTGGTCTAACTTAGCTTGAGGGATTAGGAGTTGTGTCCTATTTGCTATGTGATAATTGTTGAGTACGACGTATAGGCATGGTGAAGAGTATCTATACGTTCGTGTCAAGCATGCCCATGAGTCTTATGCTATGATTAATATGGCTCTATTTTGTATTGTTCATGCCTTATATGATATTTCTATTATTGAACAAGGCTTGTGGAATTAATTTTGGTAATTGAACATTGAAGAGCGTTGGCTCAAGTGGTGAAATGACTTGTGGAGTTATTGTTCGCAATTGAACATTATAGAGCACTGGCTCAAGTTGTGAATCAAGTTCTGACGTAGATGTGAAAAAGAGAAGAGGATTATGATATTATCTCCCTTGCCGGGATGTTGTTGTTTTTAATG
Source organism: Nicotiana glauca (assembly GCA_026770625.1). Taxonomy (NCBI): domain Eukaryota; kingdom Viridiplantae; phylum Streptophyta; class Magnoliopsida; order Solanales; family Solanaceae; genus Nicotiana; species Nicotiana glauca. The sequence continues at coordinate 89,575 of MU722047.1, forward strand.
TTATCTCCCTTGCCGGGATGTTATTTCTTTTGATATTGTTTCCCTTGCCGGGATATGATTGATGTACTATTGTTCCATTGCCGGATTTTTATTGTGATTTTACTTATTCCCTTGCCCTTATTGCTTTGTGATTGTTGTTTGGGTGAGAAAGAGTATTAAGCACGAAGGGTGATGACGTGCATTGTATTGGTGAGAGAGTGTTAAAGCACGAAGGGTGATGTCGTGCCATACGATGTACAATTCTGTGCCTTTATATGAGTGATTATGTGAGGCAAAAGCACGAACGATGGTTCCATGCCAATTATATTGATTTTATGGTGAGGACAAGAGTAAATGAACGAAGGGTGATGTCGTGCACTTGTCTTTCAATTCTTGATTTCTACTGATAATTGAGTTATAGTGTACTTTACATTTAACTGTTGATTTTTGTTGCTACTTGTTGTTTCCCCGTAGCATGATCCCCTTTCCTATCTTTTATCGTAAAGTTTTGCCTGTATTTTCTGTTATAAATCATTTAATTGCACGGGTTTATTTTGGTAGTCTAGTCCTAACCTCGTTACTACTTCATCGAGGTTAAGCTAGGCACTTACCAGCATATGGGGTCGGTGGTGCTGATACTACACTCTGCACTCTTTTGTGCAGATACTGGTACTGGAACATATGGACCTTAGCTTTAGGTTGCTGCCTTTAGTCCACTTGGAGACCCGAGGTAGTCCTGCAGGTATCCGTAGGCCTTGCCGTCTCCCTCTATTTTTTTATTCTGTTTCTTTCATGTATTCCAGAGACAGTGTTGTATTAACTCTTTCGTACCTTTATTTGTAGTAATTCTAGACAGCCTATGAAATTGTGACACCAGTTATGGGTAATCTATGTTTAAGGAATTGTGTTGGTAATACTTAAATGGTTATATTTTGTTCTTCCGCTTATCGAATTCCGCTTTTTACATACATATTGGTTCTTAGTTGTAAAAGGATTAAAATGTGAAAAAGGTAGATAATACAAATGGTTGGCTAGATGGCTTGCATAGCTTTCACTAGTAGGCGTCATCACGACTCCCGATGGTGGAAAATCCGGGTCGTGACATGTTGTTTGGGGAAGAGAATTTTGATGTCATAAAAGCATCCCTAAAGAATACTATTGCATGTTCTAGGATTAATTTAGGATCCGATATCCTATCCCCGCTATCATTAGTGAAGTACAGAATAGCATTATGGCGCTTACAATTTGAGGCCATGATATGGAAAAACTCGGTATTAGCCTCACCCTCGTTGAGCCAGTTTATTCTAGACCGTAGTTTCCAAAAATCATGTTCCATTTTTAAAATAGAGTTATAATCATGTTTTAATTTTGTCTCCGGATCTCGTAAGAAATACTTATTATGGTAATTAAGGGAGGATTGTATACCACTTAGCCTAGCAAGTAATCTTTTTTTCTTTTTGAATATGTCACCAAAAGTTTCATTTTTCCAAATGATAACCTTATCCCCAAAGGTTCCTGAGCACAAATAAGGTTATTACTAGACCAACTGTGCTTCACTAAATTAATGAAGTCCAGATGTCTACACCAAATTATTTCCAAATGAAAAGGTTTATTTAAATGATTCACATTTTTTTGGGAGATAGTTACTAATAAGGGATTATGATCTGAGTGCGTTTTGGGAAGGCGGATTACCACAACCTTAGGGTATAGAGATAGCCAATCTTCATTAACAAAGATTCTAGCTAGTCTCTCCATAATTAAACCTTTAGATTTTTTCCTATGATTAGACTAAGTGTACTTAGGACCTTTATAACCAAGGTCTAATAAACGGCAGTTACTGATACTATTCCAAATAGAGTTGCTACACCTATGATAAATAGGGTTAACCCTCCAACTTATCATTAGTATTAAGAACATCATTAAAGTCTCCTCCTAATAGGCATGGACCCTTATAACAACTACTAATATTCTCAATGTTATTCCATAATTCTCTTCTTTTGTCAGTTTTAGTGCTAGCATATACGGAAGAAAATATCCAAGAGGAATGGAAAGTGATTACCTCAATAGATGCATGAATTTTTTGATTTATCCTAACAAAGTTGTGTGCCTTAACAACACTAGAGTCCCAGATAATAACGATGCCTCTAGACTGACCATCACTTGGTACTTCAATCAATCTCAGAGAAAGCAAAGTCACTTAAAAAGGAGATATGACTCTCCATTATTGTCTCCAATAGTGTAACCATGCATAGCCTATGAGTGTCTATCATTTCTCTGAAATTAACCCTACAATTCTCATTGTTCCCCCATAGATTTTCCATATAATAATATTTGTAGGCCTAAACATCATTGCATGGTTGTTTGTTGGACCATTGTCCATCTGAGTTTGCAACACTGGGTTCCTCCTTAATGAGGGTACTAGAATCATTGCATGATTCCGTACCGTAGAATCCTAAGGGGGCCTCACATCCATTGAGAACTTGTAGAGTGCTGGAGGGCAGCTGAGCATATATCTCTTCTCTAGTAAATCTCTGAAAAGAAACACTTTTACCTCGTTGAGACTTGAAAATTCTAGGATTGGTCCGAACCCTGGTATCTCCTCCTCTATATGAACATTTTTTGGTTCTGGAGCATTCAGAGGGGGTTGAGCAAGTGGAATTGGGTAAGGTACTGGTGGTGGAGCAGGTTGTAGAATTTGGAGTGGGATATTTGGTAGATTTTCTTGTTGGACTGGATTTGCATGGGGAGGTGCTTGCATGTTGGGGTTGGGTTGAGCTTGTGGATTGTTCACTGGGAGGGACCATGGCATGAATATGGGGTTCATGTTTCTAATTTCCCTCGGAGGAAAGAAGGGAAGTTCCAACTGGACATTGTGATTCTGGATAGGGTTGAAGTGGGAAGGTAAGCTCCATTTATTTCTCATGGCTTGAGCTTGATCTAGGTTCTTCGAAGGAGCAAGATGATGAAGGATGTTGTTCGTCCACACATGGTTTAGGTAGTTGTTCATTGACATGTGCATTCCCTCCGACACTAATTGGACTATGAAGTGTGAGTTTTGGAGAACAATCACTATCTCCTGGCCATCCAATATCACATTGAACGTTATTGCATGGCCCATTAGAGCTTGTTCCACCCATGAGAGGGGTTGATGATCTTGGGATAGTAGGGGTTGAATAAAGAATACTTGGTCATTTGCTTGAGTGTTTGGGGGGTGGATTCGACATGTTTAGAGCTCTTTGGTGTCTCACTATTTGGACTAGGCAGAAACTTCTTCTCTGTGAGATTGGAATCCTTGGCGTCTTTAAATGAAGGTTGATGGATTGTATTGTAGGAGTGTGTTGATTTTTCCTCTACTGGTTTTGAGTTCATCGATGGAGTAGAGTGGTCAATTATAGTAGGGTCTATTTGCATATCTTTGATGTTGCTTGGAGGAGTGAGATTTGAAAAGATTTTATTTAGATTGTGTAGAAGAGACGTGGTTGGTTTCTTTAGCCGTTTGTGTAGTATCTAGCATTTACATAGACACATGTAATTTTGCTAGAAGAGATGGGCTATATTCCATGCAATCAAAATTATTTTCATTAGAATCCATATGAGTTTGTAAGGGGGTCCTTGATATTATGTAATGGCAATTGGCCATTGACTGACCTAGTCTGCAACACTTTTTGCATAAAAAATTAACACCTTCATAGTGGATTTCCTGCTTGTGTTGGCCAATGAAAACATAAGGGGTGACTGGCACATCAAGAGGAACTTCAATGCAAATCCTAGCATATCTTCCTCTAAGAGTGGAGGAAGTGCATGCATCAATCTTTAATAATCTACCAATTTTATTACCCACTTTCTTTAAAATAAGACTATCGTAGAACTCAGTAGGTAATTGTAGTAGTCGAATCCAAATGGTTGTATTTGCTATTTTAGCTTCCGAAGCAATGAAGTTTGGAACCCATTTTTGAACTAAAAGAAAATGACCAAAAATAAACTAGGAGCCATTATGGAGTGCTTTTAGCATACTATCCTTGTTATTGAACTTTTTTGTGTAGAATTCAGATCCTAGATCAATCAAAGGGAAATTTTCTTTTGTTTTTCACAAATCTTGAATTTTCCTTTTAAGAACATGGTGTTGAATCCTTTTTCCTTGAAGTTTTATGATGGTTGAAAATCTCCATGGATGGTAAATTCTTTGAAGATCCTCCGGAGATAATTGAACACCTTGCATTTGATCCTTGTCTAGGTTATTGGGATGATCTCCAGTTACTTCATTATGTAGAACATAATTTCCATCGGGAATGAAATCAATGATCATGTGGATTTGATCTTCACACATCCCATCCAATAACTTTTGTTTAAAACTTGGGATAGAAAGGTCAGGTATTATGGTGGGTTGTGTTGTATCAATATCCGATGGTTTAGGGGGATTTGATGGGTGTAGTTTTGAAGTTGCATTATGATATTATTAGGAGTTATTTGAAGATTGATAGAGGTAAGGGTATTAGGTTAGAGAGAAGGTGGAGCTTAACTCATAACAACAATTACGTTGGCCTCGATAAGATTTTAATGTCTACGTAGGAACATAATTTGATATTGAAATCAAACACAATATAATGTTACATTGTAGTTTATTTGATATATTTTCCAATTCCATGAAAAAGAAACTTTTCAGTATATTACCATTCAATTATAAACTAATTAAGTTTCAACCTGAATTAAACAAGTTGGGATCACTGATATGAATTCTCTATCAGAGCCGGCTTTTGGGTAAAACCACTAAAGCTCAAGCTTTAGCATCCAACTTTAGGGTAAAAATAGTACGGGCTAGACAGTTTTTGAACTAGTAATAAGAAAATAATCAGTGGTTGCAAAGTCATTAAAAAATAGTCATCATTTTGCTGAAACACGGAAGGTTCCAGCATAATATGTTGGATTATAGAGCTCATGTGTATAAACTTCTAGCATACTATGTTGGAACTCTAGTACATAAAAAGTTCTAGCATAATATGCTAGATTATGGATATTAATTAGGGGTGTCAATGGATATTCGAAAACCGACTAAACTTACCGAATTGTATCGCACCGAAATAATTTTTATGTTTCTTTTTAAGAAACCGTATATTTTTATATAAATCATTATCGTACCGACAATTAGGGTAGGTTTTTATTTTATAAAAATAAATCAAAAAAATATTGAACCGTACGAATAATTTACGTGTGAAAAATATATTAATCTACTAAGTTCAAAAATAATAATGCATTACATTTTTCTTTGCGCCTAGGAATTATGAAAACTATTACAAGTTAACAAGTATTTAAATTCAAAATACTAATTCCTAAAACATATTATGCTACATCTACTTAAACTAAGTTATTTCAAGTATCTTTATTAGCAAGACACAAAGTATTGTAGCGATAATGAGCAGCAAACTATAATGTATTGAATATGTTTCCTTTCACATAATTTAGATTTATGATATTTAATCTTCTATTGACTTTATTTTTGGTCTCATCTTAATTAATATCTCTCCACTCATGTGATTTATATTTACTTTGCCTTTGTTTGATTCCCTTCTAGTTGTTGTAGAATAGTTGATAGATCTATACTCTAGCCATTTTTTATTTTGTTTTAAATTCATCACCCTTTAAATAGTAAAAATATCTAGAGAGTTTTGCTAAGTTCTATAAAAGAACGTATATTATTGCATTCTACTTCTACTGGTGCATTTTACATGATACTTAAAAAGATATCAAAAATTAATCGAGTTGTACCGATACCAAAGAGAAAGCGACATGATTGGGACGGTTTCGAAAAGTTTAATTTTGGTTATACATAATAGAATAACCGAATTTAAAATAACCGGCCGAACCGAACCATTGACACCCTAATATAAACTTCCAGCATATTATGTTGGAACTCCAACACATTATGAAATTTCAGCTCATTATGCTGGAATCTCATATGTAAAAAAGTCAACCAAGGAATATTATATTGGAATATTTTTTGATTTTCAAGAGTGTTTTTGTCCAAATTTTATCTTTACATGAAAAAGTGTCTAAATTTTAATTGCTTTTGAACCTGTAGCTATTTTTAATTACTAATTGTAAATCTGGCTATTTCTGATTTTTTACCCTATAATTTTTTTATTTAAGTATTTTTCACTCCTATTACATATCTTGGTAAAAACCGAAAAGAAAAAAAATATCATTGTTCCTTAAAAATGGGCCTCTAACATGTAAATGCAAATTTTATGGAATAATCAAGTGATTATTCTTTTTTAGCTCAATAAATATTATATAAACCTTCTCATTTCCTTTCTTAATTCCCACAATATTCAATTATATTTTTTAATCTTTCTCAATTCTCACCAAATGTTACTACTATTATATTTTTTTAATTTATGCCTCCAAGAGATCCTATTGTTAATTAGCATTTTTCGTCAATCAAGATATGTCACGACCCAATTCCCATCCGGTCGTGATGGCGCCTCTCGTGAAGACGAGGCCAGCCAACAGAAGATTAACACCTCATTTCTAACAGTTATTAACATGAATAAGTCTAAAACATGGATAATGTAACCATAAATGCGGAATAAAAGTTATAAACAGGGATACCATCCCGAATCCAGCCCGAAATCGGAGTGTCACAAGTCACGAGCTACTACAGAGTTTTATTAAGATACTACAAGTCTGGAACTAGGAACATAGTCCAAAGATAAATGAAAATACAGAAGATAAGGGAGAAATGGGGCTGTGGACGTCGACAGCTACCTCGTCACTCCTAGTCCACCTGGTCTGGAAGGAAATCACCGCTCAGGAACAAACTCTGATATGCCTGTATCTGCACACATGGTGCAGGGAGTAATGTGAGTACTCCGACCCAGTGAGTAATAAAAATAAATAACGACTAAGAACATAAAATCCCATGAAGGCACAAATAATGCTATCTGAAGCAGTAAAATCAGTTAAGCAGTAAAATCAGTGAAATATAGCAAGAATCCTCTTAAAAAATCAGTTAAAAACAAATATTCTCAACCAGTATAGAAACTCAGCAACCTGCCCCTCGGGCGCAATATCAACTCTCAGCATAGTGCTAGCCCCGCGGGCTCAGTATCAATCACACAGTACAACATCAGCCCATCGGGCTCACTCTCAATCACATGGGTACCCGCGCTCACTATGGGTGTGCAGACTCCAGAGGGGCTCCTATAGACCAAGCGCTATCAATAAGGCCTGAAAGCCTGAACATATCATTATGAGGCCTGAAAGCCTCCTCACAATACACTCGAGGCCTGAAAGCCTCCTCACATATCGCTCGAGGCCTGAAAGCCTCCTCACATATCGCTCGAGGCCTGAAAGCCTCCTCACATATCACTCGAGGTCTGAAAGCCTCCTCACATACCACTCGAGGCCTGAAAGCCTCATCACATTACTCATCATGTCCTCACACATGGCCCTCGGCCTTAATCAGTTCAAAAATAATCAAAAGCCCCTCGGGCATCAGTAAATCAATAGTACTCAGCTCAATCAATAGTTCAAATATCAGTTAAAAACTCCAAGTTTGAGTAAAATATAGTTGAGTTCATGAAACAGTGTAAATCACATGGACTGAGTTCAAATAATATTTCAAATGTGAGGAAAACAGTGATGATAGCACCTAAGGAGTTCAAACAGTCGGCAATAAGCCCCAAATATGGCAATAAGCCCAAATCATAGTGAAAAACAACAAGTCATAGCTAATACGCGGTAAAATATCACTCGGACTGGACCAAGTCATAATCCCCAATAGTAAATGACCCCGTGCTCATCATTGAACGCGTGTCTCATCTCAACACAGCACCAAGTTGTGCAAATCCGGGGTCTCAAACCCTCAGGACATCATTTAAAGTCATTACTCACCTCTAGCCGGCCAAAAGTCTAGCTCAATATGCCTTTTCCTCTTGAATCGACCTCCTCGTGCGTCGAATTTGATCAAAACCACAAGGAATACGTCACAATAGGCTAATGAATCGTAACCCAATCGAAAAGACTCGAAAAAATATCAAAAACCACGAAGTTGGCAAAACCCGAGCCCCGGGCCCACTTCTCGATAAATTACGAAATTTACATTATTGGATTCCTCGTCTTGCCACGAGTTCATACATATCAAATTTACCAAAATCGAAGCTCAAATGCCCCCTCAAATTCCAAACTTTCATTTCAAAAGTCAAGCCCTACTTCTTCCAATTTTACCCAAATTTCCATGAATTTACAGGTTGATCCTTAAATAAAATGATGTTTCTAGGCCATAGGAATCACCTCCAATCAATTCTCGTCGAAACCCTCTTCAATTTCTACCAAAAAGCTCTCAAGGTTGTCAACAATGGAGGAAAATGGACCAAGCTTATTGGATGAAATAATATAAAAACCTTTCTGTACTCCCAGTTTTTACCCTACGCGAACGTGGTCAACACCCCCCGCGTTCGCGATGAACAAAAATCATTGGCCAGGAAATTACTCTATGCTAACGCGGCTCCCAGTCTGCGAACGCGATGCTTCAGGATCTCCAACTACGTGAACGTGTCCCATTGATCACGAACGCGATGAATGAACTTGGCAGGACCCCAGGCCCCTTCTATGCGAACGCAAAGCCACACACGCGAACGCAATGGCCCAGAAAATACTCTTCCGCGAACGCGTACCAAACCCCGCGAACAGGAAGACCAATTTTGGTCTGCAACTACTGTGCACAGCAATTCTAAGTTCAAAACTTCCCATTTAGCCATCCGAAATCACCCCGAGGCCCCCGGGACCTCAACCAAAAGCACCAACATATCCCAAAACATCATACAAACTTGTTCCAATCATTAAAACACATCAAACAACACTAAAATCATCAATTTACATCGGATTCAAGCCTAAGTTTCTTCAAAACTTCAAAAATACGCATTCGATCAAAAACCCAACCAGAATGCCTCCGAATGACCTGAAATTTTGCGCACACATCCAAAATCACCTAACGAAGCTACTGCAACTGTCGGAATCCCATTCCGACCCCCGGATCAAAATCTCACCTACCAACCGGAATTCGCCAAAATACTAACTTCGCCAATTCAAGCCTAATTCTACATCGGACCTTCAAAATCACTTCCGGATGCACTCCTAAGTCACAAATCATTCCCCGAAGCTAACCGAATCACCGAAAATCACATCCGAGCCCTCTCACTCAATAGTCAACTTCCGATTGACTTTTCCAAAATAAGCTTTCCTTAAAGAGACTAAGTATCTCATTTCCATCTAAAATCAATTCAATTAGACTCGATCACCTCAAATACCGATAATGAAGCATAGAGAAACATAAGATGAAGGAAATGGGGCAGTAACTCACATGACGACGGGCCGGGTCGTCACAAGATAAAGCCTAAAAAGAAGTATATTAAAATTAATAATATTTTTCACATCAAGTAAATAAATCAGGTTCTTCTATTCCAAACTTTTTAGTATTAGTTTTCCACTAACATTTTTTGATATTTTCAATGTGTACACATATATTATATTGTTAGTATTTATTAAAATTAAAATATATCAAATAGAAGGTATGAATTCGTTTATTCAAAACTTAAGAAAAAATAGTCTAATCTTTTATACAATCCCTAAAAAAAGAGATGATAGTACTTTAATCGATATGCTTAATCAGATAAAAAGACTTGGTTCTTTTTTAAATGCTTATATTGCTTCTAGAATAAAGATAATTGTTCGTGTAACAGTTGCCTCTTGTTGCCCTCGATCACAAACAAAAGAATTCTTTCTTAAATTAAAATTAATAAAATCTTACTTAAGATCAACCTTTGCAAGAGAGATTGAATGGATTAACTATATTATCAATTGAAAAAAAATTATTAGAAGAAATAGATTATAAAATAATTATTCATAATTTTGCATCTCTGTTTTCCCTAAAATCCGAGTAACAATTAAACTTGTTTTGTGGTCTTAAAGATACGTGATTTAGTCCAATACTAACAAATAACCAAGAAACCAAAGGTATAAGTTAAAGAAGTAAGTTGAATCAAACCAGTGCTTAAGCAAGTCTCGACCTCGAGCTATGATGGCCTCGAGATATGTCAAGAAGAATAGTAAAGTAAGGACAATAAAGTTAAGAGACAATTCTGATGAGTAATGAGCAAGAAAGTAAGAGTGTATATTCTTTTGCCAATGATTTATTGTGCGTCACAAATGATTGGTGTCCTCGTTATATAGAGCCAATTTGGCTTAGCTGATTTAGAGTAGCTGATAAGCATTAGCTGCTGAAAAGCACTTTTAAGTGCTGAAGCTGATTTAAAAAATAAGCAGTTACGTGTTTGGAAAAAAGTGCTAAAATTAATAATAAACAGCTGAAGAACTGGTTATACGAAGAGTTTTGTTTTAAAAAGAAGTATTTTAGGGATAGAATAGTAAATATTTTGGTCAAACCTAAAGTGCTTATAAGCTGAAATTTGATAAGTTGGGGGAGACCAACTTATGGCTTTTGGCTTATAAGCACTTTTAATTTTACCAAACGCCTAGATAAGATAAAAAGTGCTTATAAGCCAGTTTGACCAGCTTATAAGCTTAGCCAAACACCCTCGTAGTAGGAAAATCCTAATTAAGGTACATTTCTATTTTAAGTAAGAAATCTTATTGGGACAGCTGTCTAACCGCCTAGTACAAATCTGTACTAACTCGTACAAATCTATTTTGAAATTTACGTCAAGATTTAGAGCCATCGCAGGAATCTCGCTCTTTCTGTTATAAACCAATAATGGTATCATCTCAAGGTTGGTAGTACTCGGCCCTGGTGCTTATCGAGCATTACGATCTTTGAGTATAGTATTCTATCATCGGGCTCAAGACCGAACCATATCGAGTTTGTTCCTCCCCTCGAGCCTACAAAATTGGGGACACGTTATTTTACCGTATATAGATAGTCACCGGTTTCTTAGAATAAAATGATAAAAAAACGAGTTGAGCCTCGATTTTTCGGAGTCCTTGATGATGACGTCATTCCCATGATGTAGGCACTCGAATTGACCGAAATATGTCGTCGGTTCGCTTTCCCAAGACATTAAATGCTTCTCCAGTAATGGTCGTCCACTAGCGTCGTTGAGTTGTCGCCGCTTTCCTATAAATTCAAGTTTGGATTTCGCAAAAAACATTACTTCAATCTTCAGACCGCCTTCAAACTCCTTTTACCTCTCTCTTTATTAATCTCTTCTCTCTTATTATCTGTTATCTTATTCTTTTTAGCGCTTAAAAACACCAAGTTCCACCTACTTCCTCCTCTACTAATCCAAATCAATGGCGAAAACTTCCAAAACAGTTCCTCAAAAAGAGAAAGCTTCTCCTCATCTTCCCAGTGGGCCGGTGATAAACCGTCGGCCCTTCACGAGATTATTCCCGGCCCATGTGTTATAATGAAAGACTTCAAAGTTGAAAATCCCTGCGATCCTTGGTCAATGCGAGCATGTATTGAGGTATGCTTGCTTGATAATGGAGAAGCACATTAAGGCCATGAAGAAAGACTGTGGCTGGGGGAACGAGATCGTGGTATAGATCCCTGACCCCGAGGAGAGTATTACCACTCATGTGGATGGGTTCCTAAGTGTTTACACTTACCCCTTCACAGCGGGTCCCCTCGATCCAGTCGTGATTGACTTCTGCAAAAGATATCAAGTCACCCTCGGCTAGATCCATCCTTCTTTTTGGTGTATAGTGACTATGCTTCTTTACTTATCTAGTAAGTCCGAGGGGCTAGAGTTCACCCTCAACCACCTCATCCGATTGTATCTACCTCAGCTTTTCCGAGGGCTGATCAAGATCCAACGCTGATCGAGCAAGGCCTTCTTCACTAGCAGTGACGATGATAAGGACGGGGGCTGGATGAGCCAGTTAGTGCGAGTGAGGACCTCGGACGTCATCCCCGAGGGAAAAATTTCGTTCCCAGAGAAATGGAACCCCGATTCTAAGTGAAGTTATTTTTCCAGTGTCTTCTTATATTCTGTTTTCAAATTATGTGATGCCTTTACCTTTTTTGCAGTGGTTGCTTGGATGCCCCATGCGATCCCGTACCTTAAAGACTGGATCTATAGATTAGCTGCGACATCCTCTTATGACGAGCATAAATGGCGTGACTTGTTAATGGGAAAATGGGAGGCCAAACACCACGGTAAGTCCATCTCGTAAGCTTTTAATGCTTTCCCCTTTACTAGATATATTGCCTTAATCATGCTCGATATTCATTCATGTAGGATTAGAGATGCCTCTGAAATAAGGCCAGCCCCGCCTGGGGAAGAGACTGAGTCCCCGATTCCAAAATCGGGGAAAGATAACAAGAGAAAAAGGTTTTCAAAACCCGAAGACCCCCAAGACAGGAGGGCCAATACTCGAAGCCTAAGTAAGAAACTCATTCACGTGGACATGAACTCAGTACATCAACTGAATGATGAAGAAGAAGACGAGGCTGAAGAATACCCAAGCCAGGAAGCCAGTTGAAGTCGTCAAGTCCTCCAAATCGGAGACCCTTTCTCGTGGTGAGGAGGCTCTAAAGAATGGCGCAGGCAAAGCCCCGAATCACCTGAGGTAGAGATCGTTCCTCTGCCTCTAACAAGAACACCAAAGGGGACAAGTACCGAGATACCTGGATCTGAACAGAGCACCCCAAGTGACATACTCGGGGCCATGACAATAGGTCATAGAGCGCCCCGAGTGACATACTCGAGGCCATGGAAATAGGTCACTCTCTTTCTCTACCAACTTATTCTAAGGAGGCCATAAGGGAAGCTCAAGCTCTGCAAATGCCTGATCCGAGAGGGGTCATCGATGAAGAAGATCTTTCTGGGATTGCTTTACTGGGGTTGATGATACTACTGACCACAACAACGTATCTTCCCTCTTTTAAGAGGCTCACCGTCTTTTCTCTCGGGTAAGCATTAACTCCTATCACTGCTATTTCTTCTTCTCCTCTTACACTAACTGATATCTTATTTTCTGTGTAGGCCATTACCAAGTTTAGGGTCGAGCTGAGCCAATGTGAGGATGAGCTCAAGAAGTCCTCATATGAAGGGAAGGCCCTAAGTCTCCTTTGCATCCAAAAAGAGGAGGAGCTCAAGGAACATCGGACAGACTTGGGCAAAGCTCGTCAAAATGAGTCTGAGACAGACAAGCAAGTAACCATTATTTTGCAAGAGTATGGTCTACTTGACCCAACCGTGGAGGCTAACACTTCAATGTCTTAACTACATCAAAAATTAGAGATGATCGGGCAGCTTTGAGGGGAGGTCGGTCAAGTTAAGGCCGACTGCAACTAGTGGAAGGAAAAATATGGATCGGCTTACTGCTGAGAAAGAGGCTGCTCTAGCCAAACTGGCATCGACTGAGACCCAGCTCTGGGCTGCTAAAGTGAAAAATCTGGCCCAGGTCAAGAAGATCAATAAGCTTGAGGCTAAACTTGTCGTAGCCAGTGCTGAGGTTGTTGAAGCCAGGGTCGAGGTCCAGAAGACGAAGGCCACAACTGATAAAATTTTTGCTATGTACCTAAGGGATGCTGAGGATGCTCAAATGGAACTAAAGGAAGCCTCCAACTGTGAGAAACGGAGCAATGATTTGGCCAAGTGTCAGTCCAGAGAGAGACCCTAAAAGAGATCTATGCTCGAGTTTTCAATCTCACCAAGGTGATAGCCAAGCAAAAGCGCTCGAAGCCGATGCCAAGTTTCTCGTTTCCTCCGATGACAATAATGATGATGAAGTCAAGCAAAGTGGGCTCGAAGAGGAAGATGCTCTCGAGGGAGAGACCAGCCCTAGGCATAGATAGAATTTTCCTTTCTCTTTTTGTATTTTTCTTTTTGTAAGATCGGTCTATTGTATATATCTTTTTCCAAGTATATAAAAGAAGAATTTCCTTGAATGTTTTCTCGATGTTTCATGCCTTATAAAATTCTTGTAATGACTTCATTCTTTTGAACTGTGTGTTTGAGATTTTATCTCAGATGTTTTCTTCGAAATTTCCGTGGTTGAGTTCGAATAAGATTCGAACTTTGGGGCATAGACCCTTACAAGCTCGTGCTTGATAATGGTGAGTCCCCGAGCCATAATTAAGCTATTATTTATATAGGCTTGGGATAATTGAACCCTTGGGCTCGGATCGGGTGAGAACAAGGTCTCGAACCCTAAGTGTATCGGCCCTTAGACTCTTTTAGATCGGGTCATTATGGCCTCTAAGAGATGGTTATTATTTCCCCTTTTGGCTAAGAAGACTTAGTAAAAATTTATTTATGCCTTGGCATGCATTTTTTACCCATTGGGTTTTTTGAAGGTTCGGTGTCGATCGGAACCCTTTGTTTTTAGTGCCTTAGCACAAGTTCGTATTTGAATAATTTGATACCTCTTAAGGTTTTTCGAGGGATGATTTTGTCTAAGCCCTTTGATTATTTTGTCGAGGGTAGACTTTATTTAACCAGTTTTTTGAGAATTAGAAGGCCTATTTTTATTACAAAATTTGGACGTCTCCAAGCCGTGTTATTTCGGCTGTAGCCTTTAATATGGCCGTAGCCTTTGGGTGTGTCTGTTGGACTTGTTTCCCGATAAACTTTCAAACTTGTCCAAAATGTTAGTCCCCGAGTATGATGGCTTTGGCCTTTACGTCGAGGTATGCCTCTTTGAGGTCTTATAAATTTGAGTTTAAATAACTCGAATGTGTCGATTGTCGATGACAGTCCCCGAATATTCGAGGTGTATTTTTGTTTTGGCCCTTGAGCCGTTTCTCGCAGAATCACAAGTATGGAGATCGTATAGTAGAAAATTTCTTTGGAACACAAAATGTTTGATATAGAAAGAATGCTTCTTTGAATAATTCATATATGCGTACTTATTTTGCCATTGGGGCTCGACTATTCTATATGGACACGGTTCATCTAACTGTTTGGCCTATTATAAGGTTTTTGTTATCGAGGCCCTCTTTGGCGTGAAGTATTTTTCTCAAAAATATAACTTCCGAGGGTGATGCCCCCAATATTCGAGGTTGATTGAAAATAAGCCTTGGATACTGTTGAATTTAGGTAGCACATAGTTGTTGCCTCGTTAAAAACCTTGTCGGAAAAACCCATTTGGGATAAAACCCTATCTAAGGAAAAAAGAGTGCAACGCGTGCTTTAAAACTGAAGGTCTTTGTGTAGAAGGGTGCTATCGATGTTTTCGATCGAACATCTGCAACGAGTTAGTCTTAAATACAAATGGAAAAGGGGAAGGCCATACCTTAGCAGTAATACCGTTTGAGTAGTGATACATTCCAATTGTTTGGCAATTGTTCGCCTTTCATCGTGCCAAGTTTGTACGATCCTTTATCGATAACTCTGATGACTCGCTACGGTCCTTCCCAATCCGGGCCTAGTTTTTCTTCATTCGAGTCTCGAGTATTGAGGGTAACTTTCCATAGAACTAATTCCTCAATTTCGAAGTGTTGAAGGTTGGTCCTTCTATTATAATATCTCTCGATTATTTATTTCTGTGCGGCCATCCGAACAATTTTAGCTTCTCATTTTTTATCTAATAGCTCTAGGATAGTATTCATAGCCTCGTGATTTGATTCCTCCGATGCATGTCAAAATCTGGCACTGGGTTCCCCGACCTCGACTAGAATCAAGGCCTCAGATCCATATACTAAAGAAAACGGGGTTGCCCTCATGCTAGACTTCGATATCGTTAGATATACCTAAAAAATCGCAGGCAGAACTTCTCTCTATTTCCCTTTAGCGTCGTTCAACCTTTTCTTCAAGTTTTGAATGATAGTCTTGTTTGTCGATTTGGCCTACCCGAATCCGCTCGGATGATAGGGTGTTCATAAAATCCTTTTTATTTTTTGTGCTTCAAGGAACTTCGTTACCTTGTTGCCGATGAATTGCTTATCGTTGTCGCATACGATTTTGCCAGGTATCCCGTATCGACACACGATGTGGTCCCAGATGAAGTTAATAACTTCTTTTTCTCTGACCTTCTCTAAGGACTGTGCTTCCACCTATTTAGAAAAGTAGTCAATCATAAATAAAATGAATTTAGCTTTACCTAGGGCTGTTGATAGAGGGCCGACGATGTCCATTCCCCATTTCATGAAAGGAATGAGTGAAGTTCCTCTACAGGATAATGAATCATCGGTGCAAACCTTTGACATTTATCATATTTTCTAACAAACTCCTTAGTATCTTTTTCCATGCTATCCCAATAATACCCTACTTTAATACTTTTATGAATCAAAGACTCGGCGCCGGAGTGATTCCCACAGTGCCTTCACGGATTTCTCGTAGAACATAATCGGTGTCCCCTGGCCCTAAACATACCGCCAATGGTCCATCAAACGTCCTCGTGTATAATGCTCCATCTTCATCCAATGTGAACCTAGTAGCCTTGGTTCGTAGAGCCCTCGACTCTTTATGATCCGATGGGAGCTTTCCATTTTTCAAATATTTGATATACTTATTCCTCCAATCCCAAGTCAAACTTGTAGAATTTATCTCGACATGACCCTCTTCAACCACAGATCTCGATAATTGGATGACATTCCCCGGGATAATATCATCTTCTTCAACTGATGACCCCAAGTTAAGAAGTGCATCGGCCTCACTGTTATATTCTCGAGGCACGTGATCTAGAGTCCACTCTTTGAAGCGGTGCAAGGTTACCTGTAGCTTGTCCAAATATCTTTGCATCCTATCCTCTCGAACTTCAAAGCTTTTGTTTACTTGGTTCAAAACTAATAGAGAATCGCACTTGGCTTCAACGACTTTTGCCCCCAAGCTTTTACCTAGCTCGATACCTGCAATAATGGCCTCATACTCGGCCTCATTATTAGTCAACCTAGAAGTTTTAATAGATTGTCTAATAGTGTTACCTTTAGGTGCCTTCAAAATGATGCCAAGCCTAGACCCTTTCACATTCAAGATACCATCCGTGAAGAGGGCCCATACCCCTAATGATGTACCCGATTTTAGCAGAAGTTATTTCTCCAATTCGATTAGGAGGGTTGGTGTAAAATTGGCCACGAAGTTAGCTAAGATTTGAGACTTTATGGCCGCTTGGGGTTGATATTCGATATCGTACCCGCCAAGTTAGACGAACCATTTGACCAATTATCCTGATAACTCGGGCTTATGCAAAACATTTCGGAGAGGAAAAGTAGTTAACAGACATATTGGGTGACACTGGAAATATGGATTTAGATTTCTAGATGCGCTTATTTGCAAGTGCTAATTTTTCTAAGTGTGATATCTAGTTTCAGAATCTCCTAAAGTCCGACTTACGTAATAGACAGGGAATTGCGTTCCTTGCTCTTCTCGAACTAGTAACCCGCTTACTGCTATCTCGGATACTGTCAAGTATAAGTAAAGATTTTCATCTACCTTCGGAGTGTGAAGCAGAGGTGGGCTCGATAAGTATCGTTTCAATTCCTCCAATGCTTGCTGGAATTCTAGGGTCCATGCGAAATTTTTTTTCTTTTTGAGTAAGGAAAAGAACACATGGCTTCGATCTGATTACCTTGAAATGAATCGGCCCAAGGCGGCAATCCGTCATGTTATCCTTTGTACGGCTTTCACACTATCTACGATAATGATATCCTCGATGGCCTTGATCTTGTCGTGGTTGATCTCGCTTCCCCGATTTGATACTATGAAGCCGAGGAACTTAACCGAACTGACCCCGAAGGCACATTTTTCTGGGTTAAGCTTCATGTTATACTTCCTCAAGATTTTGAATGTTTCCTGCAAATGAGGTAAATTGTCTTTTGTGCACAGGGACTTAACCAACATATCTTCAATGTAAACTTCCATTGATTTACCTATCTGTTCCTCGAACATTTTATTAACTAGGTGTTGGTATGTAGCTCCAACATTTTTAGCCCGAAGGGTATTACATTGTAACAGTATGTTCCGAACTTAGTGATAAATGAGTTCTTCTCCTCGTCCTCTGGGTTCATCTAATTTTGATTGTACCCGGAGTAAGAATCAAGAAAGGTAAGGATCTCGTGGCCAGCCATGGCATCGATCATGCGATCGATGTTAGGCAATAGAAATGAGTCTTTAGGACATGCGTTGTTTAAATCCTTATAATCTACGCACATTCTAAGTTTGTTCTCTCTTTTAGGGACTACAACTACGTTGGCTAACTATTCAGGGTATTTTACCTCCCGAATGGACCCTATTTTAAGAAGTTTAGTTACCTCATCCTTTATGAATGCATGCTTCACCTCAGACTGGGGCCTCCTTTTTTGCTTTATTGGTTTGAACCTGGGATCGAAGCTCAACCGGTGTGTTGTTATTTCTAGTGGGATCCCTGTCATGTCCTTCTCTTAGGCGTGTACTCGATCAATTAAGGCGGCCTCCAAGCCTTGCACATACCACCACAAAGCATACGTATAACTTAACACGCTGAAGGAACTGAGCATTGTCACTATCATGCCAATTCAACCATTTCTAACTGATCCGACTTCTTCTAATTTACTCTGGACTTGCCTTACAAATAATAATAGATCCATTCAAAATATCACAAACCCAAATTCTAAATCGTGCTGACTGACCTTATCTCACAAGACCATGCTGTCTCAAAACCCACGAACCATCTCATACCCTCCTGGTGCGCATGTTCGCATTTCCAACTTGTATACCCCTTCTGGAAAAAATTCCTCTATGAATCTGAAGTTATTTACTCCCATTCCCCCCAATGCTACACCGCATACCGAAGATAACATAGAACACTCCAAGCCCCTTTCATAATCCACTGCATGAGCTCGATACTTAACCATACTATGGATTCAAATTTCTTAGGCACCGTAGTTTAACTTTTGAATCCATTAGGATTGTTGTTGAGAGTTACCCACTCTACTTGGTCCCGAATATAATCAATTCCAAGGCTCTGCTAGCACATGAACACCTTCTCAAAGAAACACCCGACTAAATCACCTTCCTTGTAAATCACCTCTACACGAAGCATAAATACTGAGTCTTCCCAAAGCCTAAACATAAATTGATAATGCCAATTATAGCACACATCCCTTAACTCCTCTGCTCAAATCACCACTGTTGTTCTCTTTCCTTAGTCGTAATAACCCACCAATATACTGATAACCAGAAACCTCACAAGTAGATAAGTATACAGTCTAATCATAGGCGGTGGGGCTCTCCCATTTATCTTGAAGCCACCTATTACATAACTCTATAATCCACCGAGA
Organism: Nicotiana glauca; assembly: GCA_026770625.1. Taxonomy (NCBI): domain Eukaryota; kingdom Viridiplantae; phylum Streptophyta; class Magnoliopsida; order Solanales; family Solanaceae; genus Nicotiana; species Nicotiana glauca. Next base: position 108,773 of record MU722047.1, read on the forward strand.
TTCCTTATCCCCATTGACATGGTCTTGCATAATCAACCCGCCAAATTCCTCGAAATCCTTCTGTTAGCGTTTCATGAACACTCTGAGTCACTAATCACATTTACATATTTGACCTCTTACCGGATAGCAAGTAAAATTCTTCGCAGAAGCTTCGTCAACCACGCGACTGCTGACCTGCTCATAGGAGATAATCCACCTATGGAAATTACATGTCGGACTCTTCCAATGTCACTGCACTGGGTCCAATTACTACAAAATCAGTAACCCATCCTGAGCCCGTGCTCATTTACAAGTTGTACAAGTCTGTTCACTCCTCATGGACATCAACTAAAGGTGCAACAATATATTCACATTCAAAGTCATGTTGCATTCCTCTTCATATCAAGCAAACTCCTTTCTGTCGCATCCAATATTCCTCCATATAGCAGTCAATATTCCAAATTAAGCTCGTAGACCTAGTCATTGTCCTCCATGAATCCCAAATCACTCTAAACTTTCCTCAAGGCGTGCAACTATCCTACCACAGAACCCATATGATACTCTACCACTCTCCCACTTTGGTCAATCCCTCTCATTTAAGCAACTACTCGACTTATGCTTCTTACATCGAGCCTTCTAGAAATTTAACCGCCTCAAGGCACCTCCCACATGTTCTTCCTCATCATTCGCTTCCCAAATGTTGCCTTAAATTGAAATCCATCTCTGTAGCACTTGAACTAATAGATCTATACCAACCTTAAACTTTCCATAAATTATCTTTTTCGATCCACCAATACTAGGAACGCTGATTCAATCTTAAACCACTATACATCGCGATCTCTGACAACCGCTTCCCCGGCACCATTTCACCATACTCAGCTCCAAAGGCGAATTGAAGAAGACCATAACACTGGCGAACTTAATGCGTTTAACAAGGACGACGACACCACATCACAAATAAAAATTCCACCATGCTCGAAAATACTAAGTCTCGTTACTCCATCAATCTAAACCTAAACATTTATAGTTCGATTGTCTTTCCTTCTCCGAAAATAAAATACGGAATCTCTGAATCATGCACTGAGTAAACCTCCTGCCAAGTCATTCACTGCCCCGACACATAGACAAGCATCCTACCATTACGCCACTACTGTACGATAGCAACACACGAATAGTCATAACAGTCAATGCCAAATCCCAAAACCTCAGGTAATATTGATACTGGGCTAAAATGACAGAACGACATTCCGCAAGGTGACGACAATAATCCAATCAAATATGTAAGAAGAAACATCCTGCACCACATTTGTAGTATTGAAATTCCTTGATTCCCAATTTATAGCAAGTACTCCACGCCGCGTAAGATTGAATAGGAAGGAAATGAAAGCATAAGCCTCAAAGGAATCAAATCGCACGATGAGGAATCAAGAAAGGAAGTGCTCCTAACAGCCCTTTAGCCTCTCGAAGATAAGTACAGACGTCTCCGTACTGATCCGCAAGACTCTACTAAACTTGCTCATGACTCGTGAGACCTAAGTGAACCTAGTCTCTAATACCATATCGTCACGACCCAAAATCCATTAAAGGTCGTAAGTAGCGTCGGACCACTGTCAGGTAAGCCCACACTAAATAGTTAATTTAATTCTCATATTAATATTTTTGAAATCATAATTTCCTTCAATTGAATAGCAGAAGATGAAAATTTCAGAGTAAATAATAATGTTTTAACAATCACACTACTGAATAACCCATAATTACCCCAAAACCCGGTGTCACAAGTACATGAGCATCAATTATGAAGTAAACGAAATACAACATCTATCCGGAATACAAAATGGACATGAAAGAAAAATGTAAATACTCTAAAGGAGACTCCGGTGGCTACGGGTCATAATATAGAATGCAGCTCACCTAAGTTCCTGCATTAACCAAGCCGTCGCGCCCACAAGGACGCTAAATATATATGTGCATGCACAACAAAAATGTACAACAAGTGTAGTATAAGTACGTAAACAGCGCGTACCCAGGCAATCAATTCAATCATGCGCAAACCATGTCGAGGTCATACGACCCATTCCAACGTATAAATATAAATTGTGCACTGCCGAAGGTCGAATAGCGTGAACCATAGATCCATCTATTTAATCTGCCGAGGCATTCGACCCGCTCCACGAAAGAAAAACACAATCAAACAGTCCATCAAGAATTCTTTAAGGAGCAATTATCCAAGAAAATGTCAATCCTCATTCGATGGTCAAGAAAACAAAGTTTAACCTTTTAGAAATTCATTTACCAACTTCAATATGATTTAAGAAATTTAAATTAATAATAAGGTTGCAAATATTGCAAGTACTGCATGATGTGGGTCTTTTACTACCCGGACTTAAGCATCATAGTAGCTACGCACGGACTCTCGTCACTTTGTGCGTATGTAGCCCCTATAATTAGAAGCACATATGAATTATTTCACCTATGGGGTTAATTCTCTCTTACAATGTTAGAAAGTAAACTTACCTTGCTCCGAAATTATGCAGTCGGCTCCCAAGCCCTTCCGACAACTTAAATCGATGCCCAACGCTCCAAAACTCTTGATGATGATGGACCCCCTCTCAAAATGCTCTCAAAAATCGCCTAAGTCCAAGTAGGAAATGAGGGAAACTTCGGAATAAAAAACCCTTGGCTCTAGTCGTAGATGTCTCATTTGCGACATCTGGCTCGCAAATGCGACAAAAAATGCACCGCAAATGCGAAGCCAAGCCATCCACGCCCAGATCGCATTTGGGACCAGGGTCTTCACAAATACGAAGGGGACAGCATCGCAAAAGCGACCAACTTTTCGCAAATGCGAACTTTTCCGTCAGCAGCCAAGGTTCACAAATGTGAAGACTATCTCGCAAATGCGATGGTCGCATTTGCGACCAAAACATCATAAATGTGATCACTCTAGAACCAGCAATCTAACTTCTTAACAAATCACTCTGAAGCTACGCTGAAATTCACCCGAGCCCCCGGGGCCCAAACCAAACACCCACAAAGTCTAAAAACATAACATGAACTTGCCCAAGGCCTCAAATCACGTCAAACAATGCTAAAATCATGAATCACACTCCAATTCAAGCTTAATAAACTTTAAAACTTCAAACTTCTACATTCGATGCCGAAACCTAGTAAATCACATCCGGTTGACCTCAAATTTTGCATACAAGTCACATTCACATAACGGATCTGCTCCAACTTCCTGAATCGGGATCCGACCCCGATATAAAAAAAGTCACTTCCGGTCAAACTTCTCAAAAACCTTCAAATTTCTAACTTTCGCCAAATGATCTCAAAATGACCTACAAACCTCTAAATCCACTTTCGGACGCGCTCCCAATTCTAAAATCACCATACGGAGCCATTCCCACACTCGAAATCCCAAACGGACATTGATAACATTGAAATGCAAGTCAACCCAAATTTATAAAGTTCTAAAATACTAACCTCCATAATAGACACCGAAACACACCCGGTTCGTCCAAACCCCGATCTGAACATACTCCAAAGTCCGAAAGTATCATACGAACCTGCTAGAACCTTCAAATCCCGATTCCGAAGTCGTTTACTCAAAAATCTGACCTTAGTCAATTCTTCCAACTTAAAGCTTTCTAAATGAGAATTTTCTTTCCAAATCAACCCCCAAACTTTCCGAAATAATTCCGTCCAAACGTACAAGTCATGATACCTGAAGTAAAGTTACTCATGGCCTAAATCAAAAACGAATGATCTGGTCGTTACAAAAAAAGGAAACATTTCTCGCTAAAAAATCAAGGTGAGCAAGTGGAATCACTCTTCTGACCTTGAGGGCAAAGGTGCACCAAGTTCGGTGCTCACTTGAGTTGGATTCACACATAGTTATTTAAGTATGTAATATGAAAAATGCTAGTACTATACATAGTCTAGGGAGCATGGGTTCACATCATCCCACCCTTCTACATAGATCCATCCCTGCGAATGAGACTTTTCCACGGCGTACCTCAAAAAAGCAGAGAGCAGTATACTACAACTCAATGGGCAAAAAATAATTCAGACTATAGGGCTAAAGGAGTATCACAATGTCTTAATAATTCACACTGTCTATATTTCATTCATCTGGAGGCCTTTTCCGACTTTAACATATGTATATAAATATCGAACAGTTTGTAGAATTATAAAGCAGTGACGAGGAAGCATTTATCCACAAAGTTCAACAATCAAACTTTGTATCACACAATCCTCAGAGTACGTTAACCCAAAAAAATCAAGAATCAACAATATTGGTCATACCACATACGCCTAATAGAAGGCTGACGCTGGCTGACCAACTCCTTCATGTGAACCTTTTACTTCTAATCTATATAACTTATTTCATCTCCCCTAAACATTCAATTCCACAACATCACATCAATATGCTTAAGCAACAGTCAACGAGAAGAAAACTTTTCAGTTTGTCCTTTCATGTCTAAGGTATTCACCTCAGAAATGCAGATGAAAATCAGCCAATAATTCCACTCCAGATGCTTATTTCCTCTATAACTCATTAAAAGCAACCTCCTGTAGGAAACTGATCATGTACGGCTATATTCAGCACCCAATACCCTATCAAATATATGATCAATCACCCAACATATCTTCTATACTGATACATTTGACCAGAAAAACTATGAAAAAACTCTGCCAAACACTTGGTAGCTGGTGTAAGATTCAGTTTCTCACGCCACCGCATTAGACTGCTTAAGCTTCAGCTAGATGAGTTCCATTTTTCCTTCCAGGT
>MU722047.1:116059-143496 GCA_026770625.1 Nicotiana glauca
TGAAAGAGCATGGGGTCAAACCCTTTCTTGATCCATGGTGCCCCCATCGTCACTGGATTGCAATGTAATTTAGTGAGCACCACATAAATTCGAAAAAAAAATATTTGCCAACACTGCTATAATAATTAAATTTAGAGCTTCAACCGTTGATCAATCATAGAAGAAAACATGGTAATCCCCATTAAGTCGACAGGAACATGGAATAAAGAATATTATTACTAGTACGTAAAGACAGTGACAACATTTTGCTTTATATCCTACCTACTGAATAGAATAGTAATCAGCATATGAAAGTTGAATATAAATTGTTATTTGTTAACAACCGAAAAGTAATTTCAAGACTCACGTACGTGATTTCGAAAAGTATAGGGACAGAAAGATCAACTCACAGTCACATTAAATTTATTCTTCGTAGAAAAAGAAGCAAAAGAACAAAATGTAACAATGTACAGGTAAAACATAACTAACCGATAAAATGGTTGGAAACAAAAAACAAAGCTCAGAAGCTAGATAAGTTTAGAACTAGCATGCAGACAGGAAAGAAAAACCCATATTATACCTTAAACCCCACCCCCACCCCCACCCCCTCCAAAACCAATTCAGGTAAAAGCAATTTAAGAAGAACATCCTTGCATAAGAACTAGAGGTGTGCATTCGATTTTGACCCTCATCGATAATTACTTATCGATTATCGATTTGTACATATGCTTATCGTTATCGTTTCAATAAGGTTTCAATTTTTTCGATTTCAAATTATCGATTTTTGATGCTTATCGATTCGGTTATCGATTAAACCAATAAGAAAATTTGCGGGATTCCTTGGAAAGCATATCGCTATATACACGCCTAACTAATATGGATAAAAAGAAGCTAAAATAAGACGAACACTGTTTATAACATAAAAATTGTGTCAACAAGCACATGCAACGAAACTAGAGTAAGGGATTCAAATGTATTCCACCAATACTCCAACGATATAAGAAAAAAAATACATCATCACGGCTAATTTTGTTTTCCATTAATTTGAACTTCATTCCCTGAGCTTTAAATATGATCATTCCTTAAATGTTGTAGAGGAAATAATAGGGTTAGAGACTTAGGGTAAAGGAAAGGGTATTATAGAATAAGGGTAAAAAAAATTACTCCTATCTTTTTAGTATATCTTATCGGTTTATTGATAAATCGATAACCGAAGAGGACAAAATCGAAATCGATAACTCGATAAGGAAAATTTTGAAATCGAAATCGATAAATCGATAAACCGATAACAAATAATCGATTCGATTTATCGATAAACCGATTTGAATGCACACCCCTAATAAGAACCCATTTTCCACTAAGAAAAGAAAATCCAAGGCATTAACCTTAGGCAAGTTATTGGCAAGTGTAACCTCACACCTAGCTCTCACTCTATCTTTTGGGGTTTCTTATAGCTAACTGCCCCTAAATCATGACTGACAGATTAACAGACTTGACAATTTCTCCAGTTGCCTGATTTTTTCCACATAATCAACTCCCCTAAATAAGCTAGCCTGAAATTCGTGGAAAAAAAAGGTAGAACACTGATTAAGCAACCCAAAAGCAATTACTATTAAAACCCTTAAAAACACATTCCCATATATAAGCAGTCACCAAAAACAGCAAATGAGCACAGAGATGTCATTTAGTTCGAGGACTTTAGCTAGGGATATCTAATCAGAGAAGCAGAAAAAGGTACCTAATCTTTGGATCTTCAATGCAAAATTATCATGTAGACCTAGGTGATTTCTCCCTCCCTCCCTTCAACCCTCCCTTAGTTTTCTGCTTTTTAATTGCCAAATCTAAAACCATAGTACCCTAGGAAATAAAAATGGAAGCAATTTCGTTGGCTCTAAAACTATTTCTCATACCAGTGTGAAACTGGAAGTAGCCAAGGCAATTATCAAATTAATGAAGTGGAATAGCGACTAACACAATTGTACTCCAAAAGATACTGAAATCCAGAGACTACAGTATCAGGGCAGTCCATACTGGCAAAAATCCCAACCATGTCATTCTATCCAGTTTCTGATTGCATGCTAGCATCGATCAAATTAAGAATGATTCCCACAAGGGGTGCTAAAATCATCCCTCTATTGACTTTCTCTGGGGACTGACCTGGATGCTTTAGGTATCTGCAAGAATGACACAATTGAATACCAAAAACAAAAGGAAACTACACACTAACATACACACATAGAGAAAAGGGCATAATACCATGTTAACAGGCAAACATCTCGTTCTGGTGAAAATAATGCAAGAACCAACTATATTTTGATAATGCAGCACTAAGAAGGAAACTACACACAAACATACACACATAGAGAAAAGGGCATAATACCATGTTAACAGGCAAACATCTCGTTCTGGTGAAAAAAATGCAAGAACCAACTATATTTTGATAATGCAGCACTAAGATGGAGGCAAGCACGGAATTTTTTAAGGTCAATGCAAGTCTGCAAATTGAAAATTATTTTTTTCCTTCTCAGAAGTATCAGGTTTCAGTCTTCTCTCTCCTAATATCAATCTCATTGCTCGGCGCACGGGGCTTTGATTCAAAGGTAAACCAAGTAAAGCACAACAACAATTCGAACCATGCCGCTGATTAAAGCCTAGTATATAAATGGGAGAAGGGTCGAGGGACGGGCCCATACTCCACAGAGTTTCGTTTCAAGATCGTTTGCACCGGCTTTGGATTCAAGAAGATCGGCTATAGAATAAGGAATGGGAAGACAGCGAGAGACTCTCAATTCGTTGCTCTACATTTCGAGAAAGTGGAATAAGAAAGGCCGTAGTACCCTAGGCCTGACAGAATATGCCAACTAGCGATGGGCCAGCTAACCCATAGGGATTTCTCGGTTATCGAGAAAAGGTATCAATCTCATCATTTGAGATGGTGACTGTCAATTCATTATTTGAACGTGAGTCAACTAATTCAGAAAAGAAAGGATCTCATAAAGGAGCAGCTCAACTTGTCCGGAGAATAAATCAATATTTTCATTCAAATAAGATTCATCTTTGGTTCTGTCGGAGACGGAAACAAAAATAAGCAGGAAAAAATAACTCCATACTCCCTCACTCGAAAGATACCTTACAAGTTATCAATATCTAAATCACGTGAACAACCCTACTTATAAATATATAAATCAAAAGGCTAAAGGTGTGTTACATAAATGTTGAAACTTCCTGGTCTAAAAGATCAGGATCAACTGCAGAAATTAAGTGGTTTAATATAAAGACGATAACTTCCGTCAGCAGGTACAATGTTATACTAGAGGACTTCATTAAAGAAACCATGATCAGAATATCGTCTGAAGCAATTCCCTAAGTATACTTTAAAAAAAATCCGGAGGTAAATAAAACATGCAGGGTTTAAAATCCTTTAATTTGTATCCATAATCTGTGATATAGAACACAACCTCTCAAACATATCAGAACATAACAAAAGCTAATACCACGGGCAAATTAGAAATGGCATACAACAAAAAGACATTGTAATAGAAGTCAAATACACAGAAATTCCTCAGTGTGACAAACATGACATCTTTTTGGTGTACATAGCACTACCCAAAAACAACCATAGGTAAATGATTAATCAATGAGCTGTACTTTCTCTAGATCCCCTCTTCTTTATTGATCCAAACATAAAAGGATATTAGATTGTCAAGGAAATAATATCTTGTAAGTTTCCTGTCATTGCCCAGCTCAGAGTGTCGAACAAATGATTCAGAAAAGTAGAAAATAATTCTTCATCATGAATGCAAACCTCCCGCAATAATATCTTCACATTAACAAAGCAGCAGAATTAGATCTACGAGCTACTCTAATTTTTTCCTCAGAAGGAGGGATAAGCAGGATAAAAATGATAACTGTATAGACAAAAGATAAATTATCATCAAGTCACCTGAAATATAACTGATGAAGAGGAAGATGATTCGCCACGTTTTGATGAACCAAAACCTGAACCCTTGCACAACCGGAGAAGTATATTTGTTACAGCAATCCAAGATCTATTGTCAAAAGCAGACAGTAGCACTTTAGGCATTCTCTGCATTGCGGCTTCATTGCATTCAAAAGTAGCCAAGAACTCCTTGTACTGCAGTAAGACAGATATAGACTGCAGAAAAAGATCTTGCATCTCCGCCTGGATATCCTTGGATCATTGAAGTGGGCGACAGCGAGAGTAACCTGAAGAAGGAAGAATTTATAGCAAATACACGTAAAAGAAATGAAGCAAAATAATTTCGCACATAACAGGAAACAAGTACCAAAGGAATCTAGCATTATTCATGTGGATCATTCCGGAACCAACCAAGCTATAGTAAGAAAATCTTTTTGTGCTAATATTTTTTCTTATGAATACTTCTCTTTTGTTACGTTAGCTTTAGAGGGTGTTGATGTGTTGTATTTCAGCATATTAAAGTAAGCAACTATGCAAATACCACTGCCATTATAGACTTAGTCCTAAAAGTACCATAGAAAAAAAAAACATGTGACTAGAGTGAGACAGAGAGACGAACTAGAGATGGAGAACTGAGACATACAAACGATGTAAGTCCTTGATTGAGAAAAATTGTAGCAGGGACGAAAGGAGGGTCACTTATATGAAGTACGTGGAAGCAGTCCACCTGTCATTGAGACAAAAGAAAGGAAGATCACTATCAAAAGTTGTGGCAACTAACAAACCGACTAAATAAATGACATGAAAATAGCTGGCAAAAATTTGCTAATGATGAGCACTTGAAAGCATACAGCATTTTCAATATTTCTATGCCCAGAATACAGCCACATATAGACAACAGTTTAAACTTTTTTCTATGCTCTTCCTTTCTCTTTGAAGGTCGGTACACAATTGGACATGAAATAGAAAGGAAAGGAAAAAACAGAACGTACAAATACCACAATGTACATTATGTAAGATAAGTCAGGTTGGTTCGATCCATTCAAACCCATTCCCCAAAAACTATACAAACACAGGGGCCTAGTAATGAAAGGTGCAGAGACAGAAAGGCAGATGGAAGAAAGGATGGAAGCAAAACGGTAGGCAAGAAAAAGTTTTTGGTTCACTTGGCTATTAATAACTGCAGATACCTAAATTCCGCAGAGGATATGGCACTATCTTTCACTAAAAGTTGTAGGTCTTTCTCGGCTTCGCTATCCACACCTGAAGAAAGTCAAGTGGCACTAGCAAAGAGGTAGAGAAAAATTCATGCTCAAAATAAGAAGTGCAGTACAGCATATATACAAACGATGAGTCACTCTTTAATACAAAAAAAGGGCCAATTATGATGGAGTTCCAAAATAGTATGCAGAGTGGAAATTTTATTACCAAGGTTTCCCAATAGTACTCAGAAGTATAGATGAACACCGAGTCCTCTTTGCTAAGAATTAAAACTAACTGAACAATCCACATGCATTCTGCATACATCCCTCTCTGTTCCACAGAGAAAATAGAGAAACACGATACCTGTTAGATGATAGACAGCAAAAACTAAGCTATACCTCCTTGAAAGCAGACAGTAACTACTCATTAATATGGAAAATATACTGATGCATAATAGCCAAAACATTATTTGGAAATATAACAAAACATGCGATGATCATATTACCAAGCACAATGTCTGACAAAATCCATTACTTATTCTCAGTATATGCTACGAGCCTCCTTCAGGCGTTTTACATGTTCCCCACAAACTTTTTCTCTGACCTGCTTATCAGTTTCTTCTAGAAGAGAGATCAACTGTGATTGCCGAGACATCTACGATGATGCCTACAATTGAAATAAGAGAATCATTCAAATATGATGTGAATCCACGAAACATGACAGGAAGAAAGCTACATTCTTCTGCAGCAATGAATTCAGGTGCTGTAAGAATGGAATAAGAAAATAAAGGACGATTGAACTGGCAGGACAGAAACATGTTAACCAAAAATGAGGTAAAATATCAGGAGCCATGTCCTCGCACAAGAGAGAAGCAGATAGAACTAGTTCCGCACCTTCTATATCAATATGTATGCCTTAATCCCATATTTGCATGAATCTGTCAAATGAATCCTCTATGTCCACTCCGTTCAATTTATGTCCATTCTATTCGGTATCAGAGAATTCATCATAGTTAGACTAATTTTACGCTGGCCGTCAACCTACCCCAATCCCGCCCCCACTATTTGCTAGGGCCATCAACCTCGCCACTATTTTGAAACCTACTATATCATGGAATATATTCTCATGAAGAGAGACAGCACGTATCAAATGAACAAAGAAGCCAGACTACACAAATACCCACGAGACACTCTGCCCTAAAATTGATTAACTTACTCTGCTAAATAGACACTCTTTCCTCTAAATTCCTGTAGTCACGAGGAGGAGGTACTAGCAATAATAGGGACGATTGAGCTATGAGCATCTGAAGGTGGCCTGGGAGCAAAGTGCTGTTAGAAAGAAGGAGAAGAGCTGGAATTTCATTTTTTAGCACATAGCGCAAACAGATGGATCTCTTCCTTTTCCTCCAATTCTTTAATATAACGCCAGGTTCCAGACATTATAAATCGTGTAAATCGAGACAACTTAAATTTCATGCTGATCCTTGCACCTTAGGGCTAAGGGCATTCATTTCCTTGCAAGTTCATGCTTTACTTAGAGTACAGAGGCAGAGCACGAAGAAGCAAAGGGATAGGAGCAGCTTACTACTGGACTTCACATCTAATCACAACATAGACCATCTGAACATAAATGATTTTTGACGCGCTCGGTGAAATAAATCACAAATTTTGGACTAAGGAAACAATTTAATTCGAGACAAAACTTAAATTTCATGCTGATCCTTAGCCTCTCATAAATGAGGAAAAAGCACATAAAGGTTTTACTCTGATTGCAGAAATTCTTCACAAATAATACGACTATCGGATACCAGTGTAGTAGAACACCCTCATTACCAGAACTGAATCATGGAGAACTAGAGAACTGCAAGAGATCTCAGGTAAAAAAAGACAAACAGTAACTCAGAGTCAAGGCATAAGAACTTCTCGTACCTTGTCTTGACCACCAACATCCCACACTGCAAAGCTGATGTTCTAACTACCTGAGATTCTGGAAAAGAATTTGTAACTTTTAAATATTAATGACTTGTACAGGACAAGATAGGAGTAATTATAATGGAAGAGACCTGCAATTTGAAGATTTTGGTAGCAGCAGATTCTGGCTAGTTTAAAATTTTAGAAGTAGAGCATGTACATATGCTTGTGTGAGAGAGCTCAAGAAAGTGTCTCTGTCATCATTAGTTAAAGCTTGGAATACTAGGGACTCTGAAACCATAAAATCAACTCGTATTGCAGCATTTTATCGTAAATGCTAGGTAAAATTTTATTTTAAAGAAACATGATGCTTCTCCTACTTTCTGTTGAATTTTTATGCTGCGCAAAAGGGATGCTTATCTCGCTTATAATGTAAAATAGGAAAATTCATGACACCTGTCCTAAGTAGGGTGATCCTTCTTCATTGGCTCTACATCCCAGGTGGTACAAGTGGAAGAACCTGCAAACAAGCACAGAAACATGAATGTCTTGTCACATTTTACTTTCCAATTATTTATGAGAAAGTTAGAATCAACTTGGCTCAATTGTTTGGTGACCTCCTATTTTAAGATTAGACTATTATATTCTTAAGTAAACATTAAAAAGTATACCTACTACATCATGCAAGATATAAATATACAACAACCAATGCCATCATAGAAGTTCCAGACCATATAACTTAACACAACAAGTTTCTCCCAAACATTCATTACAAGGACAAGGAGCAAACAAGAGAGTACAAACTCCAGGCCAAGAGAAAAAGCTAAATAACCAAAAAAGGTACTTCTCGCCCCTTTATTAGTAAGTGAGCTGCTATTCACCTTGCCGAATCACCAATATATTACAATCCAGGCCTCAACTTTTTAGGGCTACAACACCTACATACATGAGCAGATGAAGTGCAAAACTGAGATGCCAATATCCCTGTGATCTAGATGCTAATTTCTTGAAAGCAAGTAACTAAACTTGTAAGCTTTTTTATTTTTATTATTCTTCTGACAAGTGAAAAAAAAATGTACTTACAACTCCTATGTGGGTTAGGCTTTTAATTCTGTTAGCTTCAGTATTGTTTCACCATATCTGTAATCTTTCCACTAATACATATAATACATAACCCGTATGTTCCCTGCTACCATAAAAAAGAGGCAAAATATTGTTGACATGAAAATTTTTTGCTGACATAATAACAACATTGAGTTACAAGCTTGCAACCACAATGTTACAACCAAATGGTAAGTGTTTTTCTGCTCTTCATTTAATTCCTTATAGACAATATTAATACAGCAAATTTCTCAATTCCACAAAATATATTCTTTTCAAGAAAAAAAAAAGGAGCAATTGAACCTGTCAATGGAGCAACCAGAAAGATGAAGCCAATCAAGGAACTGAAAAGCCTGGAGCCAAGGTCACTGATACCATAACGTCCAGGAACCGAAGTCGGTAACAACACTCCAGCACTTCTACGATCACTTCGGTCCCTCTCAGGCAACCGGTCAGCACTGTCACACAACAAGTCCTCACCAACACAAGGAACGGAGCCTCCTGAAATCGTAACCCAAGAAATGATCTATCCCATCAAAACTGAAAATGGGTTTAGAAGATTAGTTTTTATCATTCACAATGGCTAGTAATCTGCTGATTTATCTTGAAATTCCACGAACAAAAGAGTCTACTGGCAGTTCGAGTTTTAGGAGCGTAATAGTTCGACAAAAGTAAGTAGCATAGACTATAGCACATCTACTATTAGCCAAAGAGCAGTTAAAGGGATGATACAAAGGAACATGAAGCAAGAAACAATTTATTTTTGGTTGAAATCATTCAACTAACCTATCATCAGCTTCGAAGGAATTAATAACCAGACTTGCTCATTGGCAAGATCTTGCAACAAATAGACAGTGGTCCACCTTCAAGTATCACCAGTAATCCCCACATGAACAAGAGCCATCTTTGAAATGGTGAAACCGGTTAATATCTCTAATAATGATCTCCCTAGAGACGATTTTACAAACGAACTTGAATGCTGTATGGCAGTCCAAACAAATCCGAAGGTTCTTCTTCACTCTAATAGGAGCACCATGAGGTGTAGCAATCAGCCCAAATGCAACAGCAAGTTTCTCGCTGTGATAGGAGAGAAGAATCTCCTTTTGTATCCTCTCTACATCATGGAGATCAGTATCTACCATAGGAACATAACCAGCTTTAGCCATTAGCTGTCCCAACTCCTCCAGTTTGGCATATATTTCATCACTTCGCGAATGGCTTCTGTCTCCCACTATAAATGTGTAAATACTATCTTTAATTTCAATCCAACTCATACCAGGTTCCTTTTTTACTCTACTGTCCTTCATCAGTCTTCTTACTTTTGCGACATCTCCCCACAACCCAACTGATGCATAAATATTTGCAAGAAGAACATGAGTGCCAGATTTCTCTGGTTGAAGATGAAAAAGCTTCTCAGCAGCACGTTGCCCTACCTCTACATTCTTATGAATTCTTGCAGCACCCAGAAGTGCACCCCAGACAGATGCATTAGCTTCAAAAGGCATCTTATTTACGAGATCAATAGCGTCATCTAATTTTCCAGCTCGGCCCAGGACATCAATCATGCATGCATAATGCTCTTGAGTTGGTTCGATCCCAAACGAGTCTTTCATTGTTTCAAAATACTTATTGGCTTCTTCAACTAACCCAGCATGGTTACATGCATAAAGGACACTAACTAATGTTATGTGATTAGGAGATACACCATCTTTCAGCATCTCACCAAATAAATGAAGTGCCTTTTTCGCATATCCATGTTGGGCAAGTCCTCCAATCATCGCAGACCATGAAACAATACCTTTTCTAGGAACCTCACTGAAAGCACAGTTAGCATCCTCTATACTTCCAGACTTAGCATACATGTTAACTAGAGAGTTACCAGCAAACACATCTGACATGAACCCAAACTTCAACACATGAGCATGTATTTGTTTCCCCTGTTCATATGCTGATAGATTTGCACATGCATTTAGGAGAGAACTGCAAACAAATGAGTCTGGCTTGAGACCCATGCCCTGTAGCTTCAGATATATTTTCATGGCTTCTTCACCTCGACCAAGTAGAGCATAGGCTGTTATGAGAGAGGTAAAAGATGGCAAATCCGGAGTAGGGCACTCATCAAAAATTGTAGCTGCATCATCCAGCTGGCTACATTTTCCATAAGAATCAACAAGACTGTTTATGACAAAAGTGTCACACTGAAATCCCGACTTCACAGAAAGTGCATGAACTTGTTTGCAGACGTTAGGAGCCTGCAAGCCAGCAGCAGAGTTTAGGACGGCAAGTAAAGTTGTCTGATCAAATCCAATTCCTTGGGTGAATGTTTGAACAAAAAGGTCTAGACATGCATTGTCTGCCTCATTCTGTGAGTAACCAGAGATCATAGCATTCAACGCAATTAAGTCCTTCCCGGGCATCAGATCATAGATCAACCTCGCGTCCTTGGTTAAATTGCACTTGCAATACATATCGATAAGGCCAACACTCACAAACGGATCCATTATGATATCTTTCTTTATCAAAAGAGAGTGCAACCCTTGACCCAAGCCAAGGAGCTCCAGTGCAGCACAAGCCTTGAGAGCACTCGACAATGTGAACATATTTGGCCAAATTCCTGACCTTCTCATCTGATTCAACATATCTATAGCCCGGTGGTGACATTCATGAAGAACACAACCAGCAATAATAGCATTCCACGAAACAATGTCAGGTACCACAATTTCATCAAAAACTGTAATGGCATCCTTAAGTTTTCCCCCTTTAGCATACATGTCAACGAGTGCATTAGACGAGAAAGGATCAGAACCATAGCCAAGCTTCACCAAACACCCATGAATTTTCTTTCCTTGAACAATATCTCCTAACCCAGTACAAGCATTCAATATGTTGGATAAACTGTATTCATCGGGCCTGACTCCACTAACTATCATATCCCCAAACATGCACATCGCCTCGTCGAAAAAATCATTCTGTGTGTAACAAGAAAACAAAGCATTCCAAGAAACAACATTTCTTTCGGGGATTTCCTCAAACAACAACCTGGAATCTAGAAGCTCGCCACACTTTGCGTACATAACAACCAAAGTATTCGCTACGAAAACATCAGACTCGAATCCTGTGACCACAACAATTCCATGAATCTGCTTACCCAAGAAAAGTTCCTTCTTAATAGAACATGCTTTAAGCACACTAGGAAAAGTGAACTCATTACATTTAAGACCCAAAGAATGCATTTTGAAGAAAGCCCAGATAGCATCTTTACCAAAACCATTCTTAGCATAGCCAGAAATCAAAGATGACCAGGAAACTAAATCTGGTTCAGGACTTTCATCGAGCAGTTTCCATGCATACTCAAAAGCACCACATTTCGAATAAAGATTAATTAAATGGTTCCTATGCTTGCTATCATTAGACAATCCAATTTTGGTTAAATGGGTTTGGATTTGAAGACCTGGGTTTAAAGAATTTGTTTGAGAAAGCTGTGAAAGTAGCTTTGTGTAGGAAAGGCGCCAAAGCTTTGTCATGTTTGAATCGAAAACAAGTTTTCCAACTGGGTTAGGGGCAATAAAAGGAGGATACGGGATAACTTATCGAGTCAAATCGTCTTTATTTTAAAAGCCTACAACTTCAAACAAAGGTCGTTGTAGTATAGTGGTGAGTATTCCCGCCTGTCACGCGGGTGACCCGGGTTCGATCCCCGGCAACGGCGATATAATTTTTGCGGAAAAAAAACTCATTCTTAAACGAGGAGGAAGAAGTCAGATTATTGAAACCGAGTTCTATATGTTCCCAACCTTGGGGTTCTTCAATTTCTTCCTCCTCCTCGACCATTGTTCAACGGTAAATCTTCGTCCGCCATTGTGAAGTTCAGTTGTCGCAATATATGAGCTGCTTCGCCTATTCAGGTAACTGTGTTTTCTCCCCCTAACATTCCTTTTTTAGGAGCAAGAATTTGGGATAGTAAAGGATTGTACCGAGATTTCTTGTAAGGTATTAGTCAATTATTCTGTTTCTCTCACAATTTCGATACTCTGTTTTTCGAATACTCTATTTTTCATTGTATATTCTAGTTTTACAAGCAAAATCGAATTAATTATCTACAATTGTGTTGAATCACGATCAATAATATCGAAAGTAGCTATTATGTTTCAGCTAAATGGTAATTAGGATAGCTTTGGGAGATACAAAGATTTTCATATCGCGGAATTGTTGTTCAGCGAAGATGCAAGTTATAGCCAATTGATTTTTATAATCGCAGAACATCTAACGATCGATACATCAGAAAAAATAATCGAAATCAAATACATTGTCAACGAACATTGTCCGTCATTGAAAACTAGGAACGATATGGGAGTTCGAGTATACATGGAGACGAAAAAGGAAAACAAAAGTTTAGGAATAAGAGTGCGGGATTTCGATTTGGAATGCAGTATATCTAATTCGAACGCAATTGCAGGTTTGATCCGTTATACCAATGGTGAAATTTGTTTATATCTCATGCGTTCTATAATTTTTCTACAATATTTCTAAAAAAAAAAACTACATAACATGAGTAGATCAAAATAGTATTGAATTTCATTTGTTCTACAATTTTTCTAAATAAAAACTACATAACATGTGTATATAAATTGTTATGAATATGTAAGTCTTGAATTTCATTGTTTTACAAAATTTTACTACAATATATATCATAACTGTATTTAGCTTTAATTGATTGCAGGTTCATCTGGAACACTGAAGTTGATTGATATGCCAACATCTCCGGAGATAGTGGAATATGAAAGTATAATCATAACATAAAATACACCAATTGTTATTGAAGTAGGCCAAGTATACAAAGACAAGCAAATAATTGCTAGTGCAATGAAGCACTATTTTGTCATGAACAAGTTCCAATTTAGGGTGAAAAGGTCTAATGCTAGAAGGTACGAACAGTTCAATGGTCAAAAATCATGTCTTTGTTTAATTTGAAGTTTATTTGTATCTTTTTGTTCTTCAGTGTTTGTAATATCTTTGTATACAAATTGTAAATTATTTGTAGTTTTTTGTATATAAATTGTTAAATATAAGATTTTCATGATTACACAACCTATTTTTTGTGAATCTACATTTTTCATACCATTGTTTAAATTGTTTTAATTCTGTAGCTACTGTCTGGTATGTGTTGGGGAAGATTGTACATGGCACTTCAAGTCCACCAGCATAAATGATTCATCAATGTTCAAGATTTGAAAATTCAACAGCTTACACACAAGCTCTTTGATGGACAATACATACATACAACGCAAACCTATTGTCATGGTAGTGGGTAGCATGGTTATACCAAAATATGCTGATCCTAAGACAATTTGCACACCAAGACACATATAAATCGATATGTTGTTTGAACACGGCGTGAACTTAACATACATGCAAGCTTGGAGAGCAAAGGAAAAGGCTTTGGAATTTTTGAAAGGTCATCATGCTGACTCCTACAATTGATTGCCTAGTTATTTGTATATTCTGGAGAAGACTTATTCGGGGTCGGTAGTTAAATTGAAGAAGACCGACAATGATTGTTTCTTGTATGCATTTGTTGCGATTAGTACGTCAATCAATGGTTAGAAAATATTGTAGACCAGTTGTAGTAGTTGATGGGACCTTCTTGAAGTCAACATACAGGGGAATAATGCTAACAACTAGCACAATGAATGCAACAAGTGTTGTAGATTTATTGTGGATATATTGTTGGAGTTGGAGGATAATAGAACATTGTCGCAGAAGCTTAGAGTAAGCTATATCCAATAACATCTGATCAATTATTGCATCAAATTAAAATATTAACAAACATTGTAGATCAATTGTTGAATAATTGTAGTTATTTCGTATATGTTGTTGATAATTTGTTGTCTATTTGTAATGTAATTGTAGGTGAGGGCTTCAACAGATCACATCCATACAGTGATAGATGGTGTGAAGTCCTATATTGTTTGTCTTGAAAATAAGAGATGTAGTTGTGGACAATTCCAGCTTGATGAACTTCCTTGTGCACATGCTTTGGCTGCTTTAAGGCACATGAATGAGTCTTATGAAAACTATTGTTCTCCTTATTACACGAGGGAGAGCCTCTTGCATACTTATAAAATACCAGTAGACCCACTGCCTGATGAAAGCAAATGGAATGTGCTACAACATATAGCTGAAAAAGTTGTAAATCCACCTACCGGAAAAAACAGCCTGGAAGACGTCAAAAACAAAGATACAAAACATATGATGAAGTAAATACAAAGAAGTATAAGGTTTCATGTGGCAATTGCGGAATAGAAGGGCATAACAAAAGATCTTGCGAGAATACTCCCAAGAAGAAATAAAATTTGATATATTCAACAGATTTTTTGATAAAAAGTGTTGAGGTGTTCACCTCAATTATAGTTGAGGTGTAATTGTGTTGTTAAATTGAGTAAAGACTGTTTCCTATAATGAAATATTTTCAACTCTTAATGTAGTTGGTTTGAATTTTTTTTGTTTAATTACTGAGTGTTTGAGTTCAAACTTTCATAACTTGATTGGATTATGAATGATTTGTATATATAATACACAATTATTTAATTATCTATAGCACAAATCATTAGTAAATAATGATTCTCACAAGTTATCTATAAAAAATCTACAAAATAACTACATAATCTGGAGTTGACGAAATAACTACATAATAATTAAATTCTAAAGGAGTTTTATGCTAACAATAATGAGATCAAGTGCTAATAACTTTCAACCAAACAAGATAAAAACAACCGAATATTTCCTATTGTTAGCACTAGTATCCTGGATAAAATAACAAAATATAGGGTAAAATAATTGTAGCACAAATCTGCTACAATTAAACTTCAACAAACTTGTTCACAAGTAACAATTTGTCTACAACCTTTCTACTAACCAACTGTGAAATAAACAATTTAACTACAATTTTCCCACAGAAAATGGCAACTAACTCTTCTTCTTCCGGACTTGTGTTCTCTCGTTCACAACTAGTGCACCTTTTTTCCTTCCTAATATGTCAGTCACCTCGCTCTTACTAATTGCACCAGTATCTTGCTTCTTCCTAGCGTAGCCCCACAGTAGCGCTCCATAGCGTCTACGATATTGATCAATATAAAAAAGGTCATCGTTAGAAACTACTAGGTCTCCAATGTTGGCATACTCTGCAAATGCAGCAACATCATTCACTGCAAAAAAGAAAATTAGGGAAAATATTTAGCATACCATGAGCAGAAAAAAAATTGTTAAATAGATAGAAAGAAAAGAAGCTTTTTTCATACATTGATCCCTCTTTTTGCTGTGGTATCTCACCGACTAACCACTGAATATCAGTACGGTCAGTAACACCTTTTTCAATGTATGCCTTTGTATTCTTGAAGTTGATGTTTGGACGATTGCCATAGAAACCGGTGCATGACAAGTAAAGGGGGATCATAAGAGCAAACTTAGTGACGACATATTCAACAATGGTGTGATTGCGTGAAGAGACCATAGAATCATACACATAAAGAACCCTATCGATAATGTCAAAAACAACCAACAACCAATGAAATTTTTCTACAATGTTGATGGGCATGATCACGAAATCAACTTGATCCCATGCAACATTTGTGAGTTATATGTACTCTTATATGTATTCTGTTACGATGTTCTATGGTTTGACAACAACAAACTTCTTTTCGGGAGGAGCATTGATGTACCTTTGATAAATTTGTTCAATTCTAGTCTTGAATATACAATTAATGGTTGTAAACCTTATCTTGTTGTGGGGACCATACTTTCCTCTTTTTCTCAAGTAGTACAATATAATATCAATATGCTGCAACAAAAATATATTTTATTCGTTATTAATCATTCTTACAATTTATCTATAATATATCTACAAATAACTACATAGTTTGTAGATGACATGATAACACAGCTATTCATTAAATTCTGACAGGGTATGTGTTTACCGAGTCGTTGAAGACTTGCTCAGGATGTGCCAAAGTATAAAACCACTCCTTTTTATAAACTTTCTCCATTCCAAGATCATATCATGGCTTAAGTTGGTTATTTTTTACAGAATAAGGCGCACTCCTCCAATTTTAACACATAGAAATTACAATAAATATGTAGATTGAATTGGTTATCCAAAAGATGAATGCACCCAGAAATATGAACAAATTATATAAACTAACCTCTTTGAAGTTGTATCGGTACCAAGGTATAACCAGTTGTTGAATTCTTCCAACAACTCAGGATCAACATCTTGACCTATAATCCCAGTAAACGGATGCTTGATTTGAGAAATTGGAGATCCAACATAAGTGTCGCTACCAGAACTGTAAAAAGGGAGAAAGGGTGATCGAGCATGCTTTCCAGGCTGCCTTGTTCTTACTTGATGCACAGGGGTTGTTTCATCTTGGTTAAGCTCGCCGAATTTAACAATCTGGGAGAAGTTCTCTAGCAACTCAAAATCATCAAGTGTAACTTCCCTTTTCTCATATCTAGAGTCATCCGAATCACCTATCGTAACGTACTCGGCCAGTTCACCTCCTTCTTGACAGCAATCATCTCCTTCTTGTATAACATTCTCTTTTTCAATGGGAGATTGAATTCTTCTATTCTCCTTAAATGTTTATTGTATTTTCATGTCTTGGAGATTTTGCAGGAATAGCTTCCTTCACTGTTACGGTAAGTATGTTTAACTTAATCAATTTGTAGAAAATTTGTACTAAACACTAATATTTCTAAATACAAATTGTAGTTTAAATGTAGTAAATTTGTTGAAATGATGTCATGCATATAATAACAGCTAAGTTTATTGGGAAATGTGATGATAACATGTACTAACTCATACCTGCATTCTCTTCATCAATTTCCCCTTCAAAATGAGACTATAAATCAACATGTACAGGAACATTCTCATTAATTTCCATGGAATTCAGATGTCTTGTATCTAAGAAATCCATTTGAATTATAATGCACATTAGTTGATCTAATTTTAGGCAATATATAGGTATATTGTAGACATCTACATAGATATATAAATCCGTGTAGATATCTTTTAGGCATAATGTAGATATATTGTAAATATGTCTAGACATATTGTAGATATATTGTATATATAATTTAGATATGTTATACATACCTTTTTTACTGCTGTTGGCATGTGCTGGTTTATCACTACTGCACGGAAAATGTTGATTGTTCTTTTCTTTTGATTGCTCAGCAATTTTTATAGAACTCCCAGCAAACTGTAAGCTTTAAATTTGTTAGGATACATACTTTATGAACGATAATATAAACTTAGAGGCGATAAAAATTATTCTGTTAAATGAATATATTTCAAATATTACCTTGGCATCAATGTTATCATTTTGACTATTTATCGCCTGCAAAACAACCTTGATTGAGTCATTGAGTAGCAGTCGAATGCTACCTAGTTCTTCAAAAATAACTTTCTTGAAAGATCCAAGATCTAAACCAACCTACATATTAAAATATAGTGAGTTAGCAAAAATATTGGCTTAACATAAATTAAAGAAACCATCCGAGATTATATATATATGTTACCTTGTCAATATCTTTTCTTAATTTTTTGAAATTTATTTCAGAATATCTTTCTTGTCCTCTATTCCAATTGATTGTTTGTGTCCCGATGGAGATGCACCATCTTTCAGAGCCTCGGACTTGGTTTCAACTTCTTTAAGTATGTATTCAACTTTATCAAGCAACGACATTCTAGAAAGCTCTTACGGTGCTTCAATTATAATGGTGAACTGAGTGAAAAAAAGAAATGATCTTGACTTAGACATAATATATATATAAGTTGTAGATAATTTGTATTAAATTATCTGCTCATAAGTAAAACCCATTTATCTTGATCCATGTTGGTTTAATCATTTGTAATGGGTTCACTGGTCGTTTTGAACACTTGCGTCCGGTTCAGAGCAGCTTCATATTTGTATCGACTTACGTGCACAGTCCGAGCGTGAAACCGGAAAGCTTTTATGTAAAAATATGAAAAATATAGTAATTTCTAGAGTTAAAATTTGGCTTTTAGTTGACTTTGGTCAACATTTTTGGTAAACGGACCCGACTCTATATTTCGACGATCCCGGGAGGTTCGCGGTAAAATATGGGACTTGGACGTATGCTCGGAATTGAATTCCGAGGTCCCTAGCCTTAGAAAAATAATTTTCGAAGAAAATTTTTGTGCTAGTTTTTAAACGAAATAAAAAAATGAACTAATGTTTGAACTTATTGGTATCGGGCCTGTATTTTAGTTTTGGAGCCCGGTACAAGTTTTTTTTAATGATATTTAAGTCCTATATGTGAAATTAGTGAGAATCGAAATTGATTTGACATGATTTGAACGTCCGGTTGAAAAGTTAGAAAATCATGAGTTTTGACATTAAATTCATAGTTTTTGATATTATTTTGATGATTTGATCATACAAGCAAGTCTGTATGATGCTTTTAGACTTGTGTGCATGTTTGGTTTGGAGCCTCGAGGGCTTGGGTAAGTTTCGGATAGGTTTAGGCTATGTAGCGCTTGTTTTTGGATGCATCATCGTTGTTTCTTCAAGAAAAAATGATACCATATTGAGAAAATGAGATCCAAATTCATTTTTATTGAACTATTATATCCATATCAAAATTACGGAGCCATAGAAAAAATAATCATCGAATTTGGACATCGTATGAGGAAGTTATGCTCATTTGCGTGTCAGGAAATATTGTTGGTTTCTGGTGTGGTCGCAAATGCGAACTTTTTCATCACAATTGCTATGCCCAGTTCACAAATGCAAACTTTTTGTCGCAAATGCGACTCCTTCCAACTCTGCCTTGTTCGCAATGTGCAATGGTTCGCAATTGCGAACCCTGGGATGCAAATGCGACATCTGAGGCTTGTTAAGTGAGATTTTTATGGGATTTTCACCTATTTTTCAATTTTCTCAAACCCTAAACCTCCATAGGCAATTTTTTAAAGATCCAAACTTCTCCAAATCATTGGGTAAGTATCTTTAATCAACTTCCAACTATATTTTTGTGATTATATCTTAGACTTAACATCAAATTCATGATAATCTAAAGGAAAATTGTGAGATCTTTCAAAAACCGTAAAATGATGATTTGATGACCAAATTGTATCAGAATTAGATAATTTTTGTATGGGTGAACTCGTAGTAGAATGGGTGTTCGGTTTTATAAATTTGGTCAGGTTCCAAGGTGCGGGCCCGAGGAGTTGACTTTTGTTGACTTTTGTCAAATTGTATAAGAATCATAATTTTGTTCATTGGAATTGTTTTCTCTTGCATTGTTTGATGTATTCTAGTCATTTTTGGCTAGATTGAGCCGAGCGTTGATGAATTGGTAAAGGAAAAGCTAAATTGAGTATTGAATTGGCCGGATTGAGGTAAGTATCTTGCCTAACCTTGTGTGGAGGACTTCCCCTTAGGAGTTGAGTCTTCTATGATATTTGTTGTCTGTGCACGCGAGGTGACGATTGTGTGCTCGGACTTATTTGTGGAAAAAATTGTCTTTAGGGTTCTTAGGTCCTTATGTTTATTGTGGGAAGGATTCCGTTGTGAATGAGTTTCCTAATTGCTTAACTTACCTCTATATTCTTCATACGATGTTGTTAGCTTTCCTCTAACTCTTACTTGTTACTTGCCCCTTATTTGCCTTAATTGAAGTGATTGTTCTCCTTATTATTTCGTTATCTCTTAATTGTGAATTCCTTTATGACCCCGTGTATATATGCTATGTGTCCAAATTATTGTGGTTGTCGGTGTAGTTATCATGTGTTTATTATGTCTTGTTCTTTTGTTAAGGTTATTGTGCTTCTTGTTTTTCCGTGGGTCTTACATTGTGACTGTTGTGATTCTTATTATGTACTATTTATGCTTAAATGGATTATTACTCATGTTGGACAAGACTTATGATATTTTCTTGGTATTTGAACATTGTTGAGTATTGACTCAAGTTGGGATTTATTTTGTTAAGGTAATTGTTGGAACGAGATTGGTTATATCTGATTCCCTTGCCAGGGTGTATTTGTTTCTATTGTTGATTCTCTTCTCGGGATGTAGTTGTTTCTATCATTGATTCCCTTACCGGGATGTTATTATTTCTACTGTTTGGGTGAGGAAAGAGTGATAAAGAATCAAGGGTGATGCCCTGCATATTTACATTATATTGATGCATATGGTGAGGAAGAGTGATAAAGCACGAAGGGTGATGCCGTGCACATTTCATTTATATTGATGCATATGGTGAGGAAGAGAGATAAACCACGAAGGGTGATGCTGTGCACATTTATATTATTCATATGGTGAGGAAGAGTGATAAAGCATTAAAGGTGATGACGTGCACATTTATATTTATATTGATGCATAGGGCGAGGAAGAGAGATAAAGCACGAAGGATGATACCATGCATATTTATATTATTCATATGGTGAGTAAGAGTGATAAAGCACGAAGGGTGATGCCGTGCACATTTCTATGATTGATTGCATGGTGAGGATCGAGGGTTAAAGCACGAAAGGTGATGCCATACACTTTCTGTTTGCTGTGTTTATTTGTTGTTATCAATTCAAGAGTTTTAACTATTTATATTCCTTTATTGTTGTGATCCCTTGTGTTGGAACCCATAGTGTTTTCAATGCCTCACCGTATTTATCTATATATATTTCAATACTTTAAATTTCAATAATTGTTGCATTTTTAATTCAATTAGTTTCTCAACTAAATTCCCATAAACCGTCTGAGGTTGTATTTTTCTTAAAAAGAAATTTCTACTAAGTTGTAATTTATTAAATCCTATGTTAAAGGTAATAATTCATTCGATGTTGTATTTTAATTGAAAATGGTACTTTCTTATTCAAATGATTTCTAAAAATAACTTCATCTTTTCTTGTTGAGTTCCTAATTAGTTTGGAAGTTGTACTCTACTTTATGATATGTAAATGAGACTCCTTTCATATATTAATTGTATTGGTTATGGATCTTATGTACTGAGTAATATGCGAACGTTATTATGCAAAGTGAGATAGAAATACATAGGCACAATGTGCCGGGTGTGCTAAAAGTTTGGTAATTGAGGTTATGATATGAGACATCGAGTTTGAGATGGCTAGAATTGTGCATCAGAAATGATATAATTTATTGTGCAGATATAGCCTTCCTTATTTGAGTACATTTTTACTTGTCTGTGTTCCAGCTAGGTTGGTGTTAATTTACTTGGTTATCTTTCACTTCCATTTGTGTTTCCCTTTATTGTTTCCACTGATTGTAGTTTGTTCTCTCCCTGTTGTTGATATTACTTTGTTATCTTTATGTTGATAGTTTATAATCATATCATGTTCAATTTATTTGACCAGTAGGTGTCTGGGCTGTTCCTCGTTACTACTCCACCGAGGTTAGTCTTGATACTTACTGGGCACTGTTGTGGTGTGCTCATATTAAACTTCTGTACATTTTTGTGTACAGATCCAGGTATTCGATCGATTGTAGTTGTGTGGGTCATTGCGATGGAGACTCAAGGTAAACCTGTTGTAGCGTTTGCAGGTCTCGGAGTCACTTTCAATTGTACTTTTTTCCATATGTTCCTTTTGTTTCGGGACAATGATGTATTTATTTTGTATAACTACTCTTAGAAAGGCTTATGACTTGTACCACCAGTTTTGGAAATTGTAATTTGTTCAGAGTAATTTAATTTAAAGTTAGTAAATATCAATGTTATTTTAGTTAATGTTAGACTTACCTAGTTTTGAGATTAGGTGACATCACGACTCCTTCGGAGGGATTTTTAGGTCGTGACAAGTTGGTATCAGAGCTCTAGGTTCATAGGTGCTACGAGTCATAAGTAGGTTTAGTAGAGTCTTGCGGATTAGTACGGAGACGTCTGTACTCATCTTCAAAAGGCTACATAACTATTAGGATAATCTCACATTCTTTCATTAATTATCGTGCAATGTTGATTCAGCTCGAAGCATATAACTTATGTTCCTTTACATCCACTCGTTATAATGTTACGCTCTCGGTATTCACTATGCGCCAGTGGTTCGTGATGCTACAGACAAGCTACGAGAGAGTTAGGGATGCTCAGACATTTTCTCAACGTATCATCCAGACTGGAGATACAGAGGTATTGAGCGATAATTCAGTTGTTTATATGGAGGCGCAGTGGAAGCGTAGTGGGTGTTGGTTGCGGATAGTTGGCGGTATTGGAGTACCTTGTTATTTGTATTGTACGAGCTGTGAAGGTTAGTTTTATGGATCATCAAATGTTGTTTTCTATGGCTTCGCGCCAAGTGGAGGAGTCCATCAACGACATTCGAATTGCATAGTCAGACTTACGTCAGTTTTGGCCTAAGGTATATGTATATGTGGTATTGGCAGGTTCCCATAATTTGTATATGACTAAGGTCTGAGATCTTGCACGGGATGATGTTGGGACTTTGACTGGGATTATTGCATATCGACTATCCGAAGAAATGGGTCAACTTTGTGGTATTGGGTCAGCATAGCGATGAAGTAATTGGTCCTTTGAATAGGAAATATCTACTGGCATTTGTGGCAGCACTCTTTTATTGGACGGTTTGTGCGATTCGGTCGAGTTGGGAAGGTGCCACCCTGATGGCTTAGTTGCGTGCGTACGAGTCATGGAAGGGTCTCGATGGTTCGATAAAGGCATGAGTTGGCTGTCTACTATGGGCGTAAGGAATATATGGTACATTGTGACTTTCTCCTGAATAGGTATATGAAATTAATAGAGCGTTGACCTTGTTGGCTATCATATGTGAAGGGTGTGCATTTTTGGAAGGGACCTTAAGTTTTGGATTGCGGGTGCGTGGCTAGTAGCATGGTGATTACTGGGTTTGAGGCTTTCGGAGTTCATGTTTTGTTACGTGGCCAAAAATCCTATATGGATGCTTCAGCAGAATAATAAGGTGTGTGTGATCTATCAGCCATTTGATTTGTGTATTTGAGTTGGGTATGGAAATTTTGGTATTCTTGAGGTTTGGGGCTAGATGCCCTCATGAATGGATTATTTCCTGTTTGCGGATCTTGAAGAAATGTTGATAATGGAATAATTAATAGCATGTATTATCGATAAGTTATTGTGGATCTTGTTGAAGCATACTTATCTAATTGGGAAGGATCAGGATTTGGTTGGGACTATTTGAAAGCTCAATGAGAATATGTGTTTTGTATCAGGTCAAGTTTGTGTGCTCTTGTGAGATTGCCATTTTGGTTATGCTATCGGGCAGAATGGATATTATTTGTGCCCTTAGCCTATGTTATGTGCTAGGTGGTGAGTTTGTATGATTATCCCCCACACATGTTGTAATATCATTTAGGCCTTATGGCGATGCGAGCAAGATAGCCCTCGTGATGTTGATTTGTTCATAGCACCTTATATGTGCTTGATTCTCTCCTATTTTATTACTTCTATTCATTGTTCCCACAGTTTTACTTGTGCACTCTGTTGTGCTTGATATCAGTATTCATGTGATCAGTGAACCTAACCATTTTTGCTTGATGAGCATTTGGGAGTGGGTTGCACGCCGCGATAAGTGTTATGTGAGATTGTACTTGATATCAGTATTCATATGTTCAGTGAACCCGAGCATTTTGACTTGATGAGTATTTGGGAGCAGGTTGCACGCCGCATCAGATGTTATGTGGGATACCCTTTACTTGTGTTTATTTGGTATTGTGTTTTCCCTCTATGGGACAATTTGATGAAAAATTATACTTTTGTTGTTACACATGTTGTACTTGTTAGATAATTCTTATACTTTGCTTTTATTTATTTGTGTTGCGTAATTGAGTCATTGCTGGTTTGATGTACGAGCTGTGTGGTACGAGAATCCGTATAGTTTCATGATGAGTTGTTAGTTGGGCTGCTTGTATTGGCTGAGATGAGGTTCTTAGACCTGAGATTGGTACTAGGGTAATGGGGGTGAGGAGTATTTGGAAGTATGAGGGTGTTTCTGCTAAGATTTGGGTAATGGCCCTTGGCGGGCAAGAGAATTTCTTTGCTTGTTGACTTCATGGGTGGTTATGAGTGTCCGCATATATATTTATCATGGGCAGTGTTGTGAAAGTCCGGAACAAGGTTTTATTCAATGCAAAGTATATTGCCAGCATCCAGGATGTTATTTGAGCAGCTATGGTGGTCAGAGGTTATTGCTTCGAGTATTTGGGCTGCGTGGATCAGCATGTGATTGTATTATGGGTTGGAATTTTGGCTCAATCCAGCTTGTTCAGGTTTATACAGTATGATGATGTGAGATTCGAGTTCTATAATGAATCTTAGATGTTGAGGTTAGGGTTTTGTCCTAAGGTTATCGAATGAGGAGGAAGTGAGACCTTTAGTTAAGTTGCATCATGGGATTGGGTGATGGGGGATCACCCCCGAGTGTATGTATGAGGAGCTCATGATGTGGTTCGATGGCTTTGGAACGACTCTGGGCACGTTCAAGGACTAACGTATGTTTAAGTAGATGAGGATGTAATGACTCGACTGGTCAGTTTGAGCAAATGCGTCCAATTCGGTAGTTTGAGGTCACGAGCAGCTTCATATTATGTGTATCGACTTGCGTGCACAGTCCGGGCGTGAAACTGAAAAGCTTTTATGTGAAAATATGAAAAATATAGTAATTTCTAGAGTTAAAATTTGATTTTTAGTTGACTTTAGTTAAATTTTTTGGTAAACAGACCCGGATCTGTATTTAGACAATCCCGGGAGGTTTGCGGTAAAATATGGGACTTGGGCGTATGACTGGAATTGAATTCCGAGGTCCCTAGTCTTAGAAAAATAATTTTCGAAGAAAATTGTTGTGCTGGTTTTTAAAGGAAATAAGGAAATAAACTAATGTTTGAACTCATTAGTATCAGGCCCGTATTTAGGTTCCGGATCCTGGTACAAGTTTTTTATGATATTTAAGTCCTATCTGTGAAATTTGGTGAGAATCAAAATTGATTTGACATGATTTGGACGTCCGGTTGAAAAGTTAGAAAATTATGAGTTTTGACGTTAAATTCATAGTTTTTAATATTATTTTGATGATTTGATTGCATGAACAAGTCCGTATGATATTTGTAAACTTGCGTGCATGTTTGGTTTGGAGCCCTGAGGGCTTGGATGAGTTTCGGATAGGTTAGGCTATGTTGTGCTTGTTTTTGGATGCTTCATTGTCGTTTCTTCAAGAAAAAATGATACCATATTAAGAAAATGAGATCCAAATTCAGTTTTTATTGAACCATTAGATCCGTATCAAAATTATGCAGCCATAGGTTAAATAATCATCGAATTTGGACATCGTATGAGGAAGTTATGCTCATTTTTGTGTCGGAAAAAATTGCTGGTTTCTGGTGTGGTCGCAAATGCGAACTTTTTCATTGCAATTGCGACGCCCAGTTTGCAAATGCAAACTTTTTGTCACAAATGTGACTTCTACCAGTCCTGACTTGTTCGCAATTTGCGAGGGTTCGCAATTTGCGAGGGTTCGCAATTGCGAACCTTGGGATGCAAATGCGACATCTGAAGCCTGTTAAGTGAGATTTTTGACGAGATATTCACCTATTTTTAACTTTTCTCGAACCCTAAACCTCCATAGGCAATTTTTTAAAGACCCAAACTTCTTCCAATCACTGTGTAAGTGTCTCTAATCAACTTCCAACTGTATTTTTGTGATTATATATTAGATTTAACATCAAATCATGAGAATCTAAAGCAAAATTGTGAAATCTTTCAAAAATGTAAAATGATGATTTGAATGACCAAATGATATCGGAATTAGATAATTTTTGTATGGGTGAACTCGTAGCAGAATGAGTGTTCGGTTTTTGTAAATTTTGTCAGGTTCCGAGGTGCGGTCCCAGGGAGTTGACTTTTTTTGAGTTTTTGCAAATTGTATAAGAATCATAATTTTGTTCATTGGAATTGTTTTC
Source organism: Nicotiana glauca (assembly GCA_026770625.1). Taxonomy (NCBI): domain Eukaryota; kingdom Viridiplantae; phylum Streptophyta; class Magnoliopsida; order Solanales; family Solanaceae; genus Nicotiana; species Nicotiana glauca. The sequence goes on from MU722047.1 coordinate 142,165, forward strand.
TCTTGCATTGTTTGATGTATTCAAGTTGTTTTTGGCTAGATCGAGCCGAGCATTGATGAATTGGTAAAGGAAAATCTAAATTGAGTATTGAATTGGCCGGATTGAGGTAAGTATCTTAACTAACCTTGTGTGTGGGACTTCCCCTTAGGTGTTGAGTCTTATATGCTATTTGTTATCCGTGCACGCGAGGTGATGAGTGTGTGCTCAGACTTATTTGTGAAAAAATTTGCCTTTAGGGTTATTAGGTCCTTATGTTTATTATGGGAAGTATTCTATTATGAATGATTTTCCTAATTGCTTAACTTACCTCTATATGCTTCATATGATGTTGTTAGTTTTCCTCTAACTCTTACTTGTTACTTGCCCCTTACTTGACTTAATTGAAGTGATTGTTCTCCTTATTGGTGTTGTTATCTCTTAATTGTGAATTCTTCTATGAACCGTGTATATATGTTATGTGTCCAAATTGTTGTGATTGCCCTGTAGTTATCACGTGCTTATTATGTCTTGTTGTTTTGTTAAGATTATTGCGCTTCTTGTTTTTTTCGTGGGTCTTACATTGTGACTGTTATGATTCTTATTATGTACTATTTATGCTTAAATGGATAATTATTCATGTTGGACAAGACTTATGGTATTTTCTTGGTATTTGACCATTGTTGAGTATTGATTCAAGTTGGAATTTACTTTGTGAAGGTAAATGTTGGAACGAGATTGGTTATAGATGATTCCCTTGCCGGGGTGTATTTGTTTCTAGTGTTGATTCTCTTGCGAGGATGTATTTGTTTCTATCGTTTATTCCCTTGTCGGGATGTTATTATTTCTACTGTTTGGGTTAAGGATGTCCAACGGGACGAGACGAGACAAAATTAACGGGACGGGATGAATTTAAGCGGGACGATGGCGGGATGGGACAAAACGGGACGAAACGGTCGTTCCATCCCGTCCCGCTAACAAATGGGACGGGACGGGACGAGATGGGACGGGACAGAACGGGATGGGACGGGTTCGTGGGCCTTAAGTGTATTTTTTTAATAAAAAAACATCTAGTTTTTTGAAAATTACTATGTTTTTAAAGTTTGCAACGGCTAAATGTTTGACTTATTTAATAAACTTAAGTGTTACAATGTTAAAACAAAAATTAGAAAACTAAGTAAAGAATTATAAAATATTAAAATAAAAGACTTGTAATGAAATATTCTAGTAAATATAAATTTATAATAGAGTTATAATTTATTTAAGACAATTCATAAAAATAATTCAACGCTTAGAGCCTTTTATTTTATTAATAGAACTTTCAAATCTCAAATACAAATATAATTCTTTTGAAGA
>MU722047.1:162031-180832 GCA_026770625.1 Nicotiana glauca
TGTTACTACTGAGGTGGTAGTACTCATAGTACACCCTGCACTTTATGTGCAGATCTATGTGAGTTAAAGCGCGGTGATCGTTGAGTTCAGGACGACTATCTTTGAAGACTGCAAGGTAGCTGCTAGCGTCCGCATGACCTTGTTACTCATCTTGTCATTTCTTATTTTAGACAATTATATTTCGTAGTTCATAGTTTTAGACGCTCATGACTTAGTGACACCCCGATGTTTGGGACTCGTTTCTGTATTTTATATTAATTATATTTGGAGTTGATTTAGTTTATGAGAAATTCAAATATTGAAAATGTTTTATTAAATTCTTATTATCGATTTAGTAGTAATATTTTGGGAATAGGCTTGCCTTGTAACACGATAGGCGCCATCACAACTATGGTAAATTTTGGGTCGTGACATTTCTAACAGTATTTTCTCTACTTTATTCTATTTTTCCAATATGCAAATTTTGGCTTACACATAATGTGTGGATGCTGACCAATTTCCAGATGTGCCTCTCTGGGCACCAACAAGCTCTTTTCCTCTATTTTCAAAAGAATAAGGAGTCGTTGATCTGCAGCTGCGTTCTTTCCCTACTATCTTATTTTGTATTTAGTGAAAAAGGATTACGCTGGGGCACATAAATCTACCAACGTGACAAAAGACAAAAAATAAATTATATAATTACTACCCCTCTCTATTCCGCTGTTGATTTCTTTGATTTGAGCTCCTCTCTGTTCTGCCATTGATTTTCCTCGATCTAAGCCCCTCTCTGTTCTGCATTAATTTTCCTCCATTTTCAAAAAAAAAAAAGCCCGGCAAAAGCAAAATCAAACATGATTTAAGTGGGCATTGGTCAAAAAAATTCTGGCAAAAGATGACGGAGAAGAAAGGAGAGACAGAAGTGGTTCATACTTTCTAAATCCTAACTAAGCAGATAAGTGTAAAATGAGGGAAAATTTTGGGTTTGGGGGATAATAATCATTTTTTGTTTTATTTTCTTATGTGGCCATAATAAATTACTTGGAGCCTACGTGGTCTAATTTTCTTGACCTGACATCCTATGTGTAGGAGATTGTATTATACCCACTGACGGCCTCATGTCATAAGCATTTATTATACATCATTTGACGGAGTGTAAGTGTTCAATTGGTAAATTATTAAGTTTGGGGACCGGCATAATAAAATGGGACAAGTATATGTGTCATTTAGGCCATTCTGCCTGAAAAATTTATTATGCCCTTGATATTATAAATCCTCCTATTTATGTTCTATATTATATATTATATAATATATTTTTATCTACTTATTTTATGTCACGACCCGGATTTCCCTCCCTCGGGAGTCGTGATGGCACCTTGTGATGATCCGACCCGTCGTCTCATGTGTTACTGCACCATTTTTCCCATTTTATGTTTCTTCATATTTCATTATTAGTATTTGGTGTGTTAGATTTGATGTGGATTGGTTTTGGTAGAAGATGAGACACTTAGTCTCTTTAAGGAAGACTTGTTTTGAAAAAGTCAATCGGAAGTTGACTTGTGTGTTAGACGGCTTGGATTTGAATTCCGATGATTTGGTTAGCTTCGGGAAGTAATTTGTGACTTAGGAGTGTGATCAGAATTGATTTTGGAGGTCCGGTGTAGAATTAGGCTTGAATTGGCGAAGTTAGTATTTTGGCGAATTCCGGTTGATAGGTGAGATTTTGATCCGGGAGTCGGAATGGAATTCCGAGAGTTGATGTAGCTTCGTTATGTTATTTGGGATGTGTGTGCAAAATTTTAGGTCATTCGGACGTGGTTTGGTTAGGTTTTTTATCAAAAGCGTGTTTTGGAAGTTTTTAGAAAACTTAGGCTTGAATCTGATGCGAAGTTGATGTTTTGATGTTGTTTTGAGTGTTCTGAAGGTTGGAACAAGTTTAAATAATACTATGGGATATGTTGGCATGTTTGGTTGAGGTCTCGAGGGCCTCGGGTGAGTTTCGGGCGGTCATTGCTTTCTTTTCTTGCTCTGCAGTCTTTTTTCCACTTATAGTATAAAAACAATACACGTTATATTCCAAAAAGAACCGTTAATGTTATAAGCGGGTGCGAAGAAATCAATGGTGTAACGTATACTGTAGTAAATAAAGTTTCCAAAGTCACCATTACCCACGGGAAGTGGGTGCGACATGTCTTAGAGGAAGAAAGCATTACGTTTGATGATGCAAATGCGGATGGCATATTAACTCCACATAACGATGCACTGTTAATATCTTTACTTGTACATGACACTAATGTGAAACGAGTTTTGATTGATCCAGGTAGCTTTGTGAACATTATCCTGCTAAGAGTTCTACACGAGATGCAAGTTGAAGCTAAATTAGTACCCAAGGCGCATACTTTGTCTGGTTTTGACAATTCCAGTGTCGTGACGAAAGGTGGGGTAATAGTTACCACATTTGCAGAATGGGTTGTCAAGGATACAAAGTTTTAGGTGGTAGAAATGGAGATGGCTTACAATATGATACTCGGGAGACCGTGGATCCACGACATGGATGTCGTTCCGTCAACCTTACATCAAGTTATTAAATTTCCATCACCATGGGGAATATGTCAAATCTGTGGGGATCAACTGACATCCAGGAGTATCAACTTCGTAGCAGATTCAAGTATGAGGAACGAAGAAAAATAGCAGTTACAGAACCCAGTTAAGGATGCTACAACACAAACCTCAACTGAACAAGAACGAACAAATATGGACTCAAGGCCCGAATTCATTTAAGAACCAGAGGAAAATGAAAATATCAAAACAACTATTGAAGAGTTGGAGGCTGTAGTATTATTCACACAATGACCTGAAAGAAAAGTCTACGTAGGGGACAATCTAAGCCAGGACATGAAAGGTAGATTGATTGAATTTTTGAAAACTAATGTGGATTGTTTTGCTTGGTCCCATTCTGATATGATAGGAATACCACCGGAGGTAATGACTCACAAGTTAAATGAAGACCCCTCCTATCCACCTGTCAAACAAAATAAGAGAAAGCAAGGAGCTTTCAAAAATTAGGTGATTCAAGATGAGGTACAAAAATTACTAAAAATTGGGTCTATCCGCGAGGTAATGTATCCTAATTAGTTAGCCAATATTGTTTTGGTACTGGAAAAGAATGGTAAGTGGCGAGTTTGTGTAGATTACACAGACCTTAATAAAGCTTGTCCCAAAGACTCTTTTCCATTACCACATATAGATCAACTAATTGATGCTACTGCAGGACATGAGTTGTTAAGCTTTTTAGATGCATATTCAGGTTATAACCATATTAAAATGGATCCTTTAGATGAAGAAAAAACTTCATTTATAACAGATGGGGGGACTTACTGCTATAAAGTAATGACTTTTGGTCTCAAAAATACTGGTGCAACGTATCAAAGACTGGTGACCAAGATGTTCCAAGAACATCTAAGAGAAACTATGGAGGTTTACATAAACGATATGCTCGTTAAAACTCAACATTTAGGATATCATATATCGCACTTATCAGATAGGTTTCGAATTTTGCAAAAATTCAATATGAAATTAAACCCTGAGAAATGTGCATTCAGTGTTGCATCAGGTAAGTTTCTAGGTTTTCTTGTTTCTAACGGAGGTACTGAGGTGAATCCAGCACAGATTAAAGCCATTGAAGAAATCCCTGATATACTTACAAATAAAAAAGAAGTGTAGAGGTTGACAGGAAGAATTACAGCTTTGGGGAGATTTATTTCCAAATCATCAGAAAAGTGCTTTAAATTCTTTTCAGCTCTTAAAAAGTAAGATCAGTTCGAATGGACTGAGGAGTGTCAACAGGCGCTCAAAAATTTGAAGACATACTTGTCAAATTAGTCGTTGCTCGCAAAACCAAAGGTTGGAGAAAGATTGCTCATCTATCTTGCTGTCTCAAAAGTAGAGGTGAGTGTTGTCTTAGTTCGTGAGGATCAAGGTAAACAATCTCCAATTTATTATGTCAGCAAATCATTATTAGATGTGGATACGCGGTATCCTCAATTAGAAAAACTTGCACTTGCACTAATCATGGCTTCAAGAAAACTAAGACCTTACTTTCAATGTCATCCTATTGTCATAGTAACTACTTATCCATTACGCAATATATTACACAAACATGAGTTGTCTGGTAGATTAGCCAAATGGGCTATAGAATTAAGTGAATCAACATTACTTACCAGCCCAGAACCACAATAAAATCTCAGTTGTTAGCAGATGTTTTGGCTGATTTTAGCCAAGAGATGTAATTAGAAGCAGAAAAAGAACTACAGGTGTTCAACAGGTCTAATCCAGGAATTTGGACCTTGTTTACTGATGGCTCATCTAATGTGAAGGGAGCAGGTTTAGGAATTGTTTTGGTGCCACCTACGGGTGAAACCATTCGTCAGGCCATAAAATGCCATTCTATAACTAACAATGAGCCAAAGTATGAAGCTGTGATTGCAGGTTTGCAACTGGAACAAGAACTTAGAATTAATCAAATTGTAATCAAAAGCGATTTGCAACTCGTGGTTAACCAAATGTCGGGGACTTATACAGCCATGGAGGCACGAATGCAACAATACCTAGAAAAGGTACGAGATTTGATTAGATAATTTCAAACATGGAAAGTCACACAAATACCATGAGATGAAAATGTCGAGGCAGATGCCCTGGCCAATCTCGCATTGCAGCAAACGTGGCGAGCAATGAAAATGCTTATGTAATTCATTTGTTTCATTTAGTACTCGATCCAGACAAAAACGAGGTAAATTTCAATAACTTAACCTAGGATTGGAGGAACGAGATTGTCGCTTTTTTGCAGTATGGTACCGTCCCTAAAGACAAGAAAAAAGCCCACGCACTTCGGAAAAAGGCTGCTCGATATTGTTTAAAGTAAGGCAACATTTATCGAAAGATGTTTGGGGCTCCCTTAGCAAGATGCCTCAGGCCTTCTCAAATAGAATACGTAATGAGAGAGATACACGAGGGGCATTATGGAAATCACACAAGAGGAATATCACTGGTAAGAACCATGATTAGAACAGGCTATTATTGGCCTAAAATGGAAGAAGAAGCGGGGAATTTTGTGGCTAAATGTGATAAGTGCCAAAGGTATGGTAACAACATGCATAGACCTACGGAACTGTTACATTCCGTCATTGCATCGTGGACTTTTTATGAAATGGGGGATGGATATCATGGGACCATTACCACAACCAAAGGGACAGGTAAAATTCCTACTTGTACTTACTGATTACATTACTATATGGGTAGAAGGAGGAGCATTTAAACAGGTAAGGGAAAAGGAAGTCAGAGATTTCATTTGGCGAAATATCATATGTCGATTCAGTGTACCAAAGGAAATCGTGTGTGACAACGACCCATAATTTATAGGCACACAAATCACATAATTTTTAAAAGTTGACAAATAAAAAGGATTACGTCCACGCCTTATCATCCGGTGGGTAATGGACAAGCTGAATCAACAAATAAAGTCATTATCAACAATTTGAAGAAACGATTAGAAGAATCAAAAGGCAATTAGCCAGAAGTGCTACCTGGTGTTTTATGGGCATATCGCACGACAACAAAAACAAGCACAGGTGAAACACCATTCTCATTGGTGTACGGAGCTAAAGCTTTAATTTCGGTTGAGATAGTGGAACCAAGCACGGGGTATACACAAGCGTCAGAAGAATCTAATGAAGAGGAGATGCGCATAAACCTTGACTTATATGAAGGAAGAAGAGAAACGGCATTAATAAGAATGACAACACAAAAACAAGTCATTGAACGATATTACAATCGAAAGGCACGATTAAGATACTTCAAGATTGGGACTTTGTACTCAAGAAAGTTTTTCAATCCACGAAGACGGCTAATACGGGAATATTGAGTCCAACTTGGGAAGGACCTTACAGGATTCATGGTATTATGGGAAAAGGAGCATACGAGCTGGAGACAATGGATGGCAAGATATTACCTTCACATTGGAATGCCGTTCACCTAAAGAGATACTATTTCTAAAAAAAAATACCCACGGTCAGGTATCTTCATTTTAAAATTTTTATTTTTGAATTGTTAAAGTTTTACTAACGATTTTAGATTATAGGCAAAAAACTAACCCATACTAAATGATGAATCACAACCTGCAAGGCACGTGGAATAAATTAAAATTTTCGGTCTAGGGTTACAACTATTCTGATAGAAACTCAGACGGGTTAAGTAGTCTTCATCTATAATCGCACCTCCGAGTCCCGTGTGTTTTTCCTTTTCAGGGAAAGGACTGAATGAGAGGAACAATCAAGTGATCGAGGCTTCATGCTTCAACGCTCAAACACTTGGGGGATTGTATGATATATACATAGACAGATGTATAAAGAAGACAAAGAAGATTGAGAATCAATCAAAAGTTCAAGCCTAAAAAATCAACTCATTGAAAGAGTCAAGTGCAGAGCAAAAGCCAATGAAAGATAGTCACGAGCCTAGGCCAAAACAAAACCTTACCATAGTTAGGTTAAAGTGAATGTATTAAAACGGGTTATTACATAAAAACCTTGTATTTTATTCTTTCTTCTAAAAAAAATCTGTTGTGAGAAAAACAGTTACGAAAAAAGTTATAGATATTATTTAAATACATGTCAAGTATTATTTAAAACTTGGCAAAGTTCAAATAAAAACTTATCAAAGTTATTTCAAGAAACATGTGTATTCCTATTTCTTTTGTCGTATATTAACACCATTATGAAGTTGAGACGTCTTCTTCATTAAGTGTCGAATATAAAAGGACCCTCTTTTATAATTCATGATTGATTTAAGACATTCATGAGAAAAAAAAGCATTTTACAAAATAAAAATGCAAGTTATTCAGTAAGTCCTTAAAAATAAAGGCAAGAATAAACAAAACAAAAGTTTAAACAGCAAAGGAAAACTTCTTAATATTAAAAAAGTTTAGACTAAGTATGAACTTAGTCATAAACCAAAATTTGTTTAAACAAAATGCCCCATAAAAGGTCTGGGGACTTAACGTTTTCAAAAAACCCTTAAAAAGACCATGGGTTACAACCACAAAGAAAAAACAACAACAAAGGAATTCAAACTTTTCACTGAGAACTTGAAGGAACTGAAACAGGGACATCAATAGAATTAGGCTCAACTTGGATTGAAGGAGTGGGGATACCCGTAGCATCTTCAACATTTTCAGAAGCTTCAGCCACGAGGGAATAAAAATATTGGTTCTGTTGAGTCTTCTAGAGAGTCTCTTTGATCTTAGCTAACTCAAATTCTAAGTTAAAATTCTCCTGGCTAACTTCAACGAGGGAATCATGGCGAGAATTTAAAAATGACCAACTCACTTTAATGGCAGTTTTATCTTCAAGGATCTCGTAATCTCTTTCCCAGTTAGCAACTTCATTTCTTAACTTTTCATTTTCAGCCAAGGCAGATTCATAAGAAGCTTGAAGAGCAACATGAGAACTCTCTAAAAAGCAGACCTTACCAGAAGATTCCCTGAGGTCTTCTTGAGTTTGAGTCAGTGTTTGCACGAGTTCACCAGCATATGCTTCTTTTTCACCCAAGAGAGCCTTCAACTCTCTAATCTCCTTACTGGCCTTGGAAAGTTGCTCAGAAAAAGATGTTTCAAGACACAACTTCTCTTTATTTGCTTGACTTGAGGAAGCTTTTGCAACTGCCAATTCTGAAGTTAAGGCCCTTACCTGCTGCTCCAAAGTACTTTTACTTTCTTCTAAGGTTTCCACATTAATTTGAAGATTGTCACATTGTTCCTTCCAATTATCTGCCTCCACTTGGTAGTCACGCATCAATTGTTCAAATAGGGTTACTCATTTCATTATTTCTGTGCCAATTAAATTTACCTAAAAGAAAAGAGAATATGAGAACTCTGAAAATAGAAAAAGGTTAAAGTAAAGCTTGAAAAAGGGATACCTTTAAAGAAACATGCACTATGTCATTCATCAAGATCAAAGAACTATGGCTATCAAGCTTAGCTCTTTCAACTGGAATAATCAAAGGCTTTATCCACACGTTTGCTTGACCTGATTTCCTTATAAGATTACCCTTAGCAGGAACTTCAATAGTGACTTGCATCATAGCAGTATCCCTACTCGAGGAGCCGGCCTCAATGTGATGAACAAGTGGAGAGGGAATTGTTGGAGGAATAGTAGAAGCAGTTAAAACAACTTGGGGAGGAACGAAAACGTCCACGATCAGCAAAGAAGGAATCACAGGAACGGGAGTAGAAAAAGAAGCAAGGGGTGCTTCATCAAAAATCGAGCCTAAATTTTCACTACCAAACCCACGGTTAAAAAGCTGCTCAACAGAATCATAAGCAGTAGCAGGAACATCATCATCGGGGATCACCACCTGGGCTTCACAGACTCGAGAGGAGGAACCGAATGCGGGGGAGAAACTTCTTCATCAGAGACAATCCGTCTACGGGCTCGAGGTCTTTTCACCAAGAAGCTCTCGTTTTCTTCTTCATCAGAATCTTGCTCAACAATAGCTTTTCTTTTCGATATAGAGCCCAAAATTATCTCTTGGGCCCTTTCCAAATAAATTCAAGAAGCTACGATAGCCTCAACCCTAACACCTCGAACAATAAATCCTGGTTAAAAAGAAGGATTAAAGTAAGTTCAAGAAAAAGTAATATATACAAAAAACTCTCTCACCATGAGTTTTCACTTTTCAACCAAATTGTTCAGAAAGAGTCTTCCAAGATCTACCCTCCAATGGGGCAGTATTCAATAGCTTTCCTACCCAACCACAAAAATTGGGAATGTCGTCAACAATTCCCATGGTTGCTGGAAAAGAAAAGGAAAATTAGGACAATAATTATCAAAATTGAAGAAAAAAGGTACGAGAGAATTAAAAAAAAACTCACCTGCAAAATTCCACTTCTCAGGGAAGGGAACATTCTCATCTCCCACTAAACCAACAGTGGGGGCAACAACAAACTTGGCATACCAGCCACGGTCTTTGTCATCTTCAGGATTAACCAAAACTCTTTTACTCCTTGCAACCAAGGTAAAGACACATTGGCGAAAGCGTTTGGGGGAATAAAGATGAATTAGATAGGAAAAGGTAAAAGTCACGCCTACCATGTTAGACAAATGCCTCAAACATGCAATAACCCTCCACACTAGAGGGCCAGTTTGACCTAAACAAACGTCGAAAAAATGATAGAATTCAAGGATAACAGGGTCAATAGCAGGTTTGAAACCTAGTGTGAAAGGGTATGTATAAACAAAAGAAAAATCAATTAAATAGGAAGTAATTCTCTAGTTTGCATTGGGGATTATAATAGGGAAGTCATGACTCCAATGGCATTCTTTGCGAAACAAAGAAATCGAACCTTCAATGATCTGAGTGGGGTAGATATCAACACGATCTAAAGAAGACACTTGACTTCTAAGGGATTCTCTATCATTATAGAAAGATAGTTCCGCATGAACTATTTGATCTATTGAAGGCTCACGAAGAGGTTCAGAAGGTTCCTTACCGCTAGAAGAAAGTCTTTGAGAAAGAGAACCTCTAGTTCTAGAAGAAGGACTGAAACTAGATGGAGGAAGAGAAGAACCACGTACGGATGAAGACCTTAAATTACGTAATCTACATCCTCTTCTTCTCCTACTAGGGGCAGGAGGAAAGTTATCAATAATGGAGACTCGTCTATGGTTAGGGTTTTATGAAGACATGACAGTACGAGGAAGGTGAAGAACAAGAATTGAATATTCTGAAAGTTTTGAATTTTATGTTAGAAAGACAAAAATAAGAATTATATTTATACTAAGAAGCAACCGTCAAAGGAAAAGGTGCAGTGATGGAAAGGTCATAATGAGAACTGTCACTTCGTGTTTAGTGAAGCCGTAAAAAAGCCTTGAAAAGCGTTGCAAAGCCATAGAGCCAATGAAAGGGTGCTACATGTAATAAGCATTAAATAGAAGTGACAATTGAAGCGTCAAATCTATTATAGCATTAATGGCGGCAAATATTCCCGCTTTAATAAAATCAACTTCCCAAATATTCAACTGATGAATAAATGGCAAGTGGGGGGACTATCTGTATTGGGAAAATTGAGTTTACTTATTGAAGTGATTGAAAGATGACATCATGACACGAAGGTTGGTCAAAAAATGATGGTAAGCAAGGAGGAACGAGTTGCAATAGTACAAGAAGAGGCACGAGCAGATATTTAAAAGATTTCTATGTTCGTACCTATTTAAATCTAAAAGTTAAGAAGAATGAATCTGATAGCACAAAAGAGTACATATACAGTATTTAATAAGCATTAAATACTGAAAATGTTAGAGAATCTGTATTAAATTACAATGATTATGTAACGTAGCATTTAATACCTTTAATTGTCTATAATGACCTTATTACGGCAAAGGCAAAACGTATATCTTAGAGATAGCTATAAAAAGGAGAAGACTAGTCATTTGTAAGGACATGAAAAACGCTATTACATACAATATACTGACTTATTTTACTACTATCTATTTGTTATCAAAATCAATTCCTTTTGTTCATTTTCGATAATCAGTAACCCGAGTTCTTCTAAAAATACAACTTTGACCAAAATTCTATTTTTTGGTTAAACAACAAGCAAAATTAAACATACTGGGACTCCCCCAGCAAATGCATCATATTCTCCAATACAATCAAAATCAAACAAACTGGGAATCCCCCAGGAAACGCATCATATTCTCCAATACAAGCAAAATTAAACAAACTGGAACTCTCCCAAGGAACCCCTTACGGCCAAGGGCCAACACCAAAAAAAAGGGGTTGACCCTTACGACCAAGGGTCATCGCCAAAAAAGAGGGGTTAACCCTTACGACCAAGGGTCATCGCCAAAAAAGAGGAGGTCGACTCTTACGGCCAAGGGCCGTCGCCAAAAAAGAGGAGGTCGACCTGTATGTCCAAGGGCCATCGCCAAAAAGAAGAATTTGGCCTCGTCCGAATCAACATTCAGCCTCGTCCGAATCAACATTTGGCCTCGTCCGAATCAACCTTCGACCCTTACGGCCAAGGGCCGTCGCCAAAAAAGAGGAGGTCGACCTTACGGCCAAGGGTCGTTGCCAAAAAAGAGGAGGTCGACCCCTACGTCCAAGAGCCATCGCCAAAAAAGAGGAGGTCGACCCTTACAGCCAAGAGCCACCACCAAAAAAGAGGGGGTCGACCCTTACGGCCAAGGGCCATCGCTAAAAAGAAGAGTTCGGCCTCGTCCGAATCAACATTTGGCCTCGTCCGAATCAACCTTCGACCCTTACGACCAAGGGCCGTCGCCAAAAAAGAGGAGGTCGACCTTACGGCCAAGGGCTATCGCCAAAAAAGAGGAGGTCGACCTTACGGCCAAGGGCCATTGCCAAAAAAGAGGAGGTCGACCTTATGACCAAGGGTCGTCGCCAAAAAAGAGGAGGTCGACCTTACGGCCAAGGGTCGTCGCCGAAAAATAGGAGGCCGACCCTTACGGCCAAGAGCCATCCCTAAAAAAGAGGGGGTCAACCTTTATGGCCAAGGGCCATCACCAAAAAGAAGAATTCAGCCTCGTCCAAATCAACATTTGGCCTCATCCGAATCAACATTCGACCCTTACGGCCAAGGTCCATCACCAAAAAGAAGAATTTGGCCTCGTCCCAGTCAACCTTTGACCTCGTTCAAATCAACCTTTGACCTCAACCGAATCAACCTTCAACCTCGTCCGAATTCACCTTCGGTGACCTTGCCCAAATTTACATTTGGCCTACTTGCCCTTCCAGATCTGAGGATGCGAATGACCTCCTCCGATGCCGCCATCCCAGCGACGGCTCTCCCCAAATCTACCATCTTCTCGATCGACTCATCACTCGGGTCATTGGCCCTGATAGAACTCTGCTAAAGTTCAGCCCGCAGGGATACCACTTTGACCTAAAGATGGGCACCTTCAGCTGCGATCCACACTAGTCGATCTCACCATCTGAATTTCTCGAACTATGATTGGTGAAGTTTGCTCACCGAGCTCGACCACGAGACGACCTCAGTAAGCGGAGGGACTAACTGTATGGGTCAAAATTAGATCAGATAAATTTGGCATGCGAAAACATAAGGCCAGGGTGGGACAGGCCGAGGTCGGACAGTCATGAAACAACTAGTTTTCTTTGGAAAACTCAAAAGGAATATTCAACTAAATATTCCCTCTAAATTGTACTTTTTTAGGATTTTCTATGGATACCCTCCCTTATAGATAGGAGGGGAGGACTTCCCAAAAAGGGGGGAGGGGGGGCTCTCTGTCTCTCCCTCTCCCACTTTTTAGAAAATATGTAAACACACCTCTCCAAAGAAATGAGAGGATCTGTGATCCCATACCTTCATCAGATCCAAAAAAAGGTCATAAGGTTCTTGTATTTGTCTATCATTCATCTTTATTAAATGAAAGAAGATCCGTCTCACTGAAGATCGGGTGAATCTTTTCCTTTATTCATATTTTTGTTACTTAATGCATCTTTTTTATGCTATTAAACCTGTCATAATCGTCGTCAACATTTATATTCGGCTATGTTTTTTAATTCGTATTATTCATCTCGGATCTAGAGTTAATTATCCTTAGCTGGGATTTACCCTTTCATATTCTTTGATTGATTTGTTCAAAACGTTTTAACATCTTTTTGAGTGAAACATGACGCCTTGAGTAGTTTCACTTTAGGTATTACGACTTGTACGCGCGGTCGGTTGAACTTCGGAAAGTTCTGAGTTGATTTGGAATGAAAATTCTCATTTCGGAAGCTTTAAGTTGGAAGAACTGACTAAGGTTTGATTTTTAAGTAAACGACCCCGAAATCGAGATCTGAAAGTCCTAATAGGTTCGAATGATGATTTTGGATTTGGTCATACGTCCGGATCAGTTTTTGGATGACCCGGGAATATTACGACGCTCATTGTGAAAGTTGGCATTTTGGAAGAATTTCATGAATTTGAGTTGAAGTGTATTTCAATGTTATTGATGTACGTTTGGGATTCCAAGCTAGGAATAGCTTCGTATGGTGATTTTTCTCTTACGAGTGCATCCGGATGTGGATTTGGAGGTCTGTAGGTCATTTCGGGTTCATTTGGTAGAAGTTGGAAATTTGAGGATTTTTGGAAAGTTTGACTGGGAGTGAACTTTTGATATCGGGTCAGATTCTGATTTCGGAAGGTGGAATAGGTCCGTAATGTCAAATTTTACTTGTGTACAAAATTTAAGGTCAATCGGATGTGATTAGATAGGTGCATCGAAGATAGAAGTTTGAAGTTCTAAAGTTCATTAAGCTCAAATTGGTGTGTGATTCCTGATTTCAATGTTGTTTGTTGTGATTTAAGGCTTTGAGCAAGTTCGTGTCATATTTTGGAACAGGCTGATGTGATCAGAAGGGGTCCTCGAGGCTTCGGGTGTGTTTCGGGATGGTTTCGGATTATTTCTCCATGATTTGTTGTTGTTGATATTGGTTCTGGTGCACTTCATCATGAACGCGTGGAGGCGATCCCGTTAGTGAAGGAGGATTTTTGGAGTTGTAGTAGATTGCTCATCGTGAATACGACAAAAGGGTCGCGAACGCTGAGAAATGCTTGAGGGACCTACACGAACGCGATTGGGCAGTCGCAAACGTGTAGAAGGATGTGAGGAGCTGGGCCTGAGGCCATTTGGCCTACGCGAACGCGAGACCCACCCTGCGTACGAGAAGCAATGGGGGCAGAAGGCTTCACGAATACGGCGTGTGGAACGCGAAGAAGAATTTTTGGTCCAGGGTTGTTTTGCCTTCGTGCTCACGAGGGTCATTCCACGATCGCGAAGAGGAAGGACTAGCCAGTGGGTTATATTTCGAGACTTATCCCATTTCTCTCTTTTTTGAAATTACAAGGGGGGGGGGGGGAATTGTAAATTATTTAAAATAAATCGCTAATAAGTTGACTTAAAACTAGAGTAGTCGACTGGATATGATAATTAAGCAGGTATGATATCTTAAATTGAAATGTAGAAAGTAATTTGCAGGAATTAAAGGCACCAGGATTTTATACTGGTTCGGATTCAATGTGAATCCTAATCCAGTCCCCTTAGGTTGCAAGGGAGTTCTTTTCTAGTAAATGATTTTCTTTCGAGTACAGATGTGATGAATATCGCTCAGTTCTTCTAGCACTCGTTTGATACAATGCCTCACCAGTTGTGTACCCTATTTCTATCCCTGACTTGTTACACAACAGATTTAAATAAGCTACTATGCTTGTTTACAGTAGAATAAGGAGAGTATTTTGGTTCGATCAAGTATGTTTAAACTAGGGTTTACAAGGTAGTATTTATATTATAATGGACGGTAGAGGCTTGTCAACCCAAGGGTTTTGATCCTTTTAAGAATAAAAAGTGAGTCCTTAGCTCCACTTGATCTTCTTTCCTTTGACAGAGGATTGCAATGCGAGATATTCCTTGATTGTTGGATCTTCTAAAAATGATCGCTTCCCAGATCTTCTTCCATCTTTTATTCTTCCGTGATTCTGCCTTGATTATTCCAGCTTCGCTAATCCCTGATCTTCTGCCTTGATTATTCTAGTTCCGTTAATCATGTTGCTGCTGATTTGAGGAAGATTTGATTTCCCAGATTTACGAAGCTAATCCTGATTTGATGATGAATATTTATTTCTTTCCTTGCAAATCCTTACGAGTGAATTCTTCTCTTGTTTGTTATGAACTATATCGGAAGTTCTTATTTACTTCTTTGAGTTCCTACACATGTATATTAATTGCATCATTAAAACACGATCTAACAATCTTCCCCTTTTTGATGATAGCGAAACAATATACTGTGTAAAGAAGTAAACATTAGTTGACTTCCCTATATTTTATTGGTTGACTCTGCTCCCCATCAATGTATGCAGTCGACTTGGCTTGTCCATGAATCTCCCCTCAATAGGTGCAATCGACTTGGACCTGTACAATATACATATAGAGCACTACCTATGCATATATAAGAAGTGTGCGGTCATGTTCCACACATAGTCAACTTGTACCTGTACATGTATAGTACCTGTTCACATAACGCCATAACACATAGCAAACACATAATACTAGAACACATAACAGGATATTAACAAGATATTTTCTCCCCCTTTTTGACATCAGCAAAGAGGTATTAGAGGCATAGTTAGCAAAATAATATCATCCAGCGGCTGATTAGACAACCCACAACACCAAAAAAAGAAAAGAAAAAAAATTATCCAGGGGCACAACCCACAAAACCACCCGAACAAGTTGCAATAACACACATTGTTTAAAAAAACATCCATACTAGTGGCGCAAGAAATAGGTAAGAGTATTGCATATACCCTCCTTCATTTGTTCGAAGCTTGTATTTGCAGAGATGCTCATACCATCCAGCCTGTCGTGAACCTCCTTGAAAGCTTTGAAAATATTTTCCCTGACACTGAGAACAGTAACTCTGATTTTGGACACATCAGACCCTGTTTCCTTTGAGATAGAATGAATGTCACCTACAATGGACCGAGTAGCTGAAAGAAGAGTCTGGATGTCAGAGAGTTTGGAGTCAATGGAACTAAGTTTTTCACTCAGCTCAAAACTGGAAAGAGTATGAGGAGGAACAGCTGAGGGAGTTTTGGCTTCTATAGGAGTCTGTTTGGCCTCCCTCTCACTTTTCTTAACCCAGGAGCCCTTAATACTCACATACCCTATACTAGCAAAAGCTCTAGAATTGTAACATTTTGAGACAGTGATGAAAGGATAATCAGACAATGAGATTTGATGGGCTTCCGGAATATGGGTGATTGCCATACCATAGGGTAAACTGGTGGGATCTTCGGCACTCTCTATCATAAAATTTATGACCCAGGAGGAAAGCTTGAGTTTGAGTTAAGAAATGAGGCAGTAGATAAAAAATGTATCCCTTTGAGAGAAAGTTGAAAAAGAGCCAGTGCGGGGAACCAAGGAGGTTGCCACAATATGAGCCAGAACTCGGGTCTCAAAACTCACATCACTAGGACCTAATTGATTTGGAAGGGTTTCAGAGGGATTTTCAACAATGCATTGTTTGGCTTGGTCAAAAGAAATTTCAAAGTTCTCAGGCCTTACATTTTTAAACAGAGTAGGGAAACTATAGCAACGACATTGGAAAAGTGAATCAAACAGGGCACAGTCAAGAACAATGTTTTTACCTAGTACTAGAGATTCTAGCCTATCTGATTTATTTGAGCAGAGATTGGCATAAATCATACGGACTAAGGGCTCATAAACTTCAGGCGGAGGAACAGAGAGAAATTTTTCCCACCCCTGATAGACAAAAAGATCTTTTACCTTACAGTTGAGAGCTTCCATATCATCAAGATCCACGACTCTTCTAGGGGCGTTGGGCTTATCCTTTAGAGAAATAAAAAGATCCCTATTTGGGGTATCCCAGAAATTTAGGTTAGAATCAAGTGAGACCGAGAAATCAACTTTTGATTTCTTTGGAGTGGATGAGATGGGAGGATCTTCCATGGGTCGTTTGCCTAGGGCTTTTTCTCCTAGAAGTTGAAAGGGTTCAAAGAAATCACCTTGGGATGAGGCGAGCCTTCAGAGTGAGTCATTGTTACCACTGTTTCAAAATCACTGCTACGGTGCGCAACCCAATCCATGCTCAATCCAGAAATCATCATAAGCCCCTTGGGCATTAATAAAACAGTAGTTCTCAACTCGAATTATCATTTAAAAATATCATTTGAGTTTTCAAAACTTAGGAATATGGCTGAGTTTGCAAAACAGTATTCAAAACCTTGGACTAAAACCAAATGATATGCAAAATATGCTAAAACAGTAATATCAATCCCCGAAGGATTCTACAGGTCGGCACAAGGCCCCACACATGGCAATAAGCCCAATTAGAATCAATATAGTATGTGTCTCAATCACCAATATAGAAGAAATATCACTCGGGATGGACCAAGTCACGATCCCCAATATCAAACAACCCCGCACTCGTTATAGAATGCGTGTCTCGCCTTAATATAGCACCACGACGTGCAATCCGGGGTTTCAAACCCTCAGGATATCATTTACAAGCATTACTCACCTCGAACCGGTGAAATCTCTAGCTCGCGACGCCTTTCCCCCTCAAACCGGCCTCCACACGCGTCGTATCTAACCAAAATCAGAGCGAATACATCACAATATGCTAAGGGAGCAATACCCAATCGAAAACAATTGAAAAATAGCAAAAATCTCGAAACTAGCAAAACCCGAGCCCCGGGCCCACTTCTCGACAAATTACAAAACTCACCGGATTCCTCGCCTCGCCACGAGTCCATACATACCAAGAACTCCCAAATCCGAGCTCAAATGACCTATCAAATCCCAATTTGAAATATCAAAAACTCAAGCCCTAGCTTTTCCCCTTTTTGATGAATGGCTAGCATACGAATTGGAATTGCCAACCTTGTTTCTCCCATCTTCCACAAGAATCCTCGAGAAGCAGCAACCAAATCATATCTAATAATAGCTGAAGGACAAAAATAAGAATCGTTCGAAGCATACGGAGGTAGGACCCCAAATGTTTGTTGCATTTCCAGCTTATACTCAAATGCACTATCAAGTTCACGTAAAGCTGATGAATCAAAATCCTTGGGTAACTCCTTACAAATTTGCAGGTCAATCAATGACAACATGAATGCTTTAGTGTACGTAAGCCTAGAATCTTTTAAAATATCTGTAGTAGTTCTCTCTGATTCCAACCGCTCCCTGTGAGCACGTGATTTTTACCCTATATATGAGTTATTCCCATAAAATTCAAATAAATAATTTTTTCTTATCTTTTACAATTTTTGTAAATTTTGTGTTAATTGTTTGCATGTTATTTGCGCATGTTAAATCAAATAAAAAAAATACAAAATATGCATTTTTGCATTTAGGAAATTAATTTCGCATTTAGTAGGTATTAATCATTTTAGAACAATTCTAAGAAAACCAAAATATAGCATTTTTGTGTTTTTAATTGAGAAATTATCATAAAGTAGAAGTTAATTAGTTTGATAATTTTAATAAAATCAAAACAGATACAAAACAAAAAAATACAGAAAATACAAAAGAAAATAAAATACAAAATACAAAGTACAAAATAAAATAAACAAAAGAAATGAAATACAAAAAGATAAAACACAAAGGAAAAATATAATACAAAATACATGGCAAAATTCGGATCAGCTAGCTCAAATCAGTGGCCCAAACGGAGCCAAAAACGACCTAGGCCCAAAATGCCATCAACCCGGTCTGCCCAGGAGCTCAAACGACGTCGTGTTGAGGGGATTCGATCTCGACCCTTAAAATAATTTGATCCAACGGCCAGCAATAGACATGATATTTTAAATAAGAAAAAAGCAAAACATCACACCTAAACCCTAAAAATCAGAAGCCTTTCGTCTCTATCACTCCTGTATATCTCTCCACAGACCACCAGTAACGCCGCCGCCGGAATTTGCCCACGGCGGCGGCCGGCTTTCCCTTCCGACAAAACCAACACCAAACAACTCCCCTTCATCTCCTCATCCTAGACCCACCCCTATTTTTCTTCAAAGACCAGCCAAACGTCCCCAAATGTCGGAACCCTAGCGCCGCCACCGCCATGCACGGCGGCGCCAATGGCCAAACCTTACCCATAAATACCCAAAGAATCCTTTTATCTTCCTCATGTCAAGATGGGTATTAAAGATTTGTTCGAGTGCGGGATTCGAATCATTTCAAGCAATTAAAAGACGGTCCAAGATACTACACTGGTTTTAAAAGAAGAAAA